>CDFA01026135.1:66252-127108 GCA_000826305.1 Acanthamoeba healyi | reverse complement strand
GTCTTGCCCAAACCAGTATATGAGTGTCATTTTTGACTATTCTAACCCCATCCCTCTGCCCTCTCAACACCCCCTCCCTAAGAGTTGGCTTCACTTCACTCACCACTACACTGTGTGTCTTGGTGGTCTCATAGATCATGCAACTGGCAAGCATCTCTTCAGGCATCCCCAGTTTGCTTGGCCTAAAGACTCTAATCTCATCATCACCACCCTCTTCAATCATATCTGTACCAGGCTGGCAGCTTACCCTCCCAACTCACCTCGCCCTGAGACTCTCTACATCCAAGCTGACAATTGCTATGCTGAGAACAAAAACACCTATGTGTTTGCATTTCTCAGTTTACTCACTGCTCTTGATATCTTCAGGGATATCTATATGAGCTTCCTTATTGTTGGTCACACCCATGAGGATATTGACCAACTCTTCTCCTCAGCTCAGACCAAGTTCAGAACTGCCAGTGTCCATACACCAGCGTATGTTCCTCTTCTTGAGCTTGATTTAATCAGATTGCTCTTGCTTCTTTGTTGTCTGTATTTTTTAACCAACATGCTCTTTCCTTCTTCCCTCTCAGCCAGTTGGACACTTTCCTCAGATCAGCTTACAGAGAAGAAGGCCCAACCCCAAGCTTCCATGCATTGGACCATGTTTGGGATTGGAAGTCATAGCTTTCTAATCACATGCATGGACTCTCTGGTCATGCTGGCCCTCATGTCTTCCACTTCTACAAGAATGCAGCAGGCAAACCTGAGATTCGTGAGAAGCCCCATCACTGCCAAGGTGAGTGGTCTGAGCCCTTCCAGCTACTCAGCTCCTTGCCTGTTGGTACCTTCAACTCCTCATGTATTGCATTTTATCATCAACTTACTCTTGACACACCCTCCCTTTGTCTCTCTTCTTCAACATAGGTGTTCCTTGGACTTTACCTCCTTTGGCCCCAGACAGTGACATTGGCACTGAACTGTTTTCACACTGTTCTGAACCTCTCTTCACCACAGATGAGCTTGCTGAGTGGAAGGAGGTTCTTGATCAACACAAGACTGATGCCCAGGCTACTCCTCATTCCACCCCTCTTCTCTTTGATGCCCTCACACCTCATCCTGCTGCTGCCCTCCAATCTGACAATTCCCTGACTTGCTTTCAGACCAGGGTTCATGTTACTCATCGTCGCCACCCTGAAGATGCCCAGGACTTTGTCTTCACTCCTGGCCTCTGGGTTGCAGTTCGTCCAGATCCTACAGCAACATTGGACCAGTTCTGGGTGGGTAAGATAACAGCTGTAAGAAGGACCAACTTGATCATCCACTGGTGGGACTGTGGCAGGGATGGTTGGCAGGATCATGGCACCACAGCAACTGTCTCCCACAACACTGTTCTAGCATGTGGCTTCAACTTTGATCCTGAGAGAGGTGTTGATTCTGACACACTCAAATATATGCAAGACTCTGAGTCTCTTCTCTCTTCAGCATCTCCACTCACATCAATCCACTTGCATGAATGTGTACATTCATCTGCGTTTTTACTGCCCTGCATCTGTACAGGTTTGACTTTTACTGGTGGAAAAGGGTCACTGACCCCTTTTCATGAACACCAGGTTATAATCATGACCAAATCTCTGTTCAGACCTGTTTGCTTGGTCATGACAGAGAGGACCACTGTACTCCAACAGTAGAAACCTGGCTCAGTCTGATCTACAGCCACAGTGAGGTTCTATTTCATGAAGATGAAGATATGGCACTAGAGTTGTACATCCCCTGGCCATGTAGGCCTTGCCATGAGACTCACACCAGCCTTTTCTACAGTAATTCTGTGGTGTGGGCTCAGCCCATGCCAGGAGAAAGACTCACCATGGTGCTGGATGTTTCCATGGGTATACACTGGAAGGCACTGCCAAGCTCGCACCACGCCTGTGGCATGGGTCGCCTGGCCTTCACCTTCGCCGATGCCAAAGAAAAGCAGATCCCAGTGAATAGAGACAAGTATGATGTTGTCAGTTGCCAGTTGCCAGTTAGAATCAGCTGTGACTCACTTTTCTGTTTCCCAGATTGAAGCTCTTGTGTGTTATGGCCCACCGCATACAGCATCTGGTGCCAGCACTGAATCTCTCCTCAACAACTGGGCCAGTAGTCGCGCCCAACGGGTTGCCGTTGCCAGTGGCGGTGGGACTTGTGTGAGGTGCATTGACATGGTCTGTTCTCTTCATGTGGCGTGACAGCAAAAAGGTATTGCGTTGGTGAAGGCTTTTAGAGGATGAGAACCTGGACATGTTTACCAGGTTCTTGAACTACATCACCTTCATGTTCCAGCTCTACTGCTATGGATACCTTTTCACTCGTGCAGTACATTATCATCTCACTGGAAAGGTACGCCAAGGCCTACTGTGCTCCTTATCTTTGCCTAGCCATCAGCATAACACTTTACTTGGCCAGGAGGAGAGATCAGAGGGCGAGGGCGAGGGCGAGGGCAAGGGCAAGGGCGGTGGTGACAAGATGACCACCCACTCTGTCTCGGCTCGCATCACGGCCACGGCAGCACTCGAGCACCCCTTCCTTGTGGGGGCCAGCACGCCCACAATGGTCCGCGGCAGGCAAGAATCAGAATGACCTGCCGCCGGCAGCAGGGAGCAGGTGCAACGGTTGTCTGAAAACAGAATAAAAAAACATGGACCCATGATTGCGGGGGGACGTGATGGTGTGACGGTGACGTGCCCTGTGGTGCTGGTGGGCACCGGGCCGACCTCTCTCCGTGGCAGCGCGCTGTGCACGACGCGGTGGCCTTCCTGGCCTGAGCAGACGCCGTCTTCATGACCGTCGTCGAGGTCGTTCGTTCATTAGCAAAACGATCGAACGAACAGGGAGCTGATGGGCGATGCCACCAAGGGCGCTGAGGTGGTGTCGTGGGTTTCGTCCAGGCCGTAGATGTCCTCCACATCGACAGGAACGGTGGTATGGTGGACGGAGCAGGCTCTGAGCTGCTCATACCAGGTGTGCAGGAGCGACATCGCCAGAGCCAAGAGGGCGCACACGCTCAGCGTGGAGACGGCGTACACGATCATGTGCACGGCGTGCCAGCAGAACAGGAAGAGATAACCGGCCACTCCGGCCGCCATGACACTGTGTTGCGTTGTGACAGCGAGTGTGGTGAGAACTCTCCGGCGCACGAGCAAAGACAGTCAGATCACACTCAAGAGGGAGAGGAGGACGTACGCCAGGAAGTAGTGGAGAAGAGGAGTCTGTGACAGCCTGGTGAGGTAGAGGGCGAAGAGCGCCAGTGCGAGCGTCGGTAGAGTGAACGCCGCGGCAGTGTCGAAGGGATGCTTGGCCGACAACGAGAGCCACAGGCAGCCAAAGTGGTACGTGGAGAACAGCGCGAGCAGGACCGAGAGGCTGTGACGGAAGTACCGCAGGGCCTCGTCCTCAACCCAGATCTGGGATGAAGGAACACACCCGGCCGTGAGCAGAGATTGCACTAAGGCATGCCTCGATGCCCTCACAGAGGAGCGTAATGACACGTACCAAGGTGAGCGCTAGGGCCGCAAAGATCGACATGAAGAACGGCTGGTATAGACTCAACACGATGAACAAAACGCCGCCCACCGCTTTGAAGAACGCGATCGAGGGCGGTTGGCATAGTCGCTCACAAGCTTGTTGGACCGTTGCGCGCTGGCACACCGGTCGGCGGCCGATGACGGCTCGCACTCGCATGGCCTTTTCGCTACATGCACACAGGTGAGACATGTCGCTTGCTGAAGAAGATGCAAAGTGAGTGTAGAGTACGTACTGGGCTGCGAGCATGCAAGGCACCAGGCAGACTTGAGTCACGGCGTAGATCATCACCAGCAGCGTGCCGTAGGTGAGCACCACCAAAGGCACAAAGGCCGGCATTCTCTGATTGGTGACCGGGTCGTGCGTGAAGGAGAACGAAAGGGTGAAGGGAGAGATATCCGTGAAGACCAGAGCCGACTCGTGCAGCAGATACCAGGGCGGGTTGAAGACATAAAGCGCAGCGCTTGCGCACAGTGCCGCCGCCATTAGGATAGGCACGAGTCGGAGGAGAACCCAGGCGAATGAGTGAAGGGATCCTGCGTTCAACAAGCTTGTCAGTCAGTGTATCGGAGGTAGATGGGGGAATCTAAGGCGTGGGGGGTGGTACTCACCGTGACGAGCAAACATCCAGCGCTGCACAGCAAAGACGAGCGAGAATATGAAGAACGCTGCTGGCAGAGCAAGCGTCGCGAACGGCGAGAACATGTGTCCCAGCGCGACCCATGGATGCTGCTTGATCACCACCTGGGAAACGTTGCCAAGTGTTAGGAATAATAAGGCAATGTGAGAGAGCAAGGGAAGCAGAAAGAGGACTGGAAGACACGCACCTGGTACTCGTATTGCGGGTCGGTGAAGAGGAAGAGATGCATAGCCGATTCCGACGTGTTGGAACACTCTCTGTACACTTGACGCACCATTTCGAGTGAGCTTCGAGCCATGTGCGCTTCATCTGAAGTGTAGTGACTGAGAGGTGTTGTGTGGGGTCGTACGCTGCGGAATGGTGCGATAATGGCTGCGAATGATCGCAGGCGACGTGTCGAGGTAAACGTTCTCCTCCTCGAAGAGAATCGCGGAACACGTGGAGAATTGGTAGATCATCGGCTCAAACATGGGATCGTTCAGAAGCTCCTGCTGCGCGAGAAGTGAGATCGTCGACATTGCACACTTGGTTCAAGAGAGCGCTGGGGTTGAGGACTACCTGCGAACTGTCCACGCGACTGACCCTAACCGACATCGCTTGAGAGTTGCCCGGGAGCAGGAAGTGAGTGACTGCGGGCCGAACATCGTTAGCAGCGACGCCCACGGCGGAGGCCGCACCGAATTGCCCGCTTCCCTGTACGGTGAACAGGCCACCATCGTCGCCAAAGACGGGTATCTGTGTGACTGCAGGGCCAGTGAGCAAAACCTTGACCTCGACCCAGTGTCGATACAGTGTGATGAGGCCAGCCGTACCGTATTCGTTGTACAGCTGTACAAACAGGAACGAAGAGTCGGTAATGTTGGTGGTTATGTTGTTGCTCACGTGCAGCGGATCAGGTGTGAGCGGCGACACCCGCAACAGGAGCGTATCGTGCACTGAGAAACGCGAGGGTCGAGCGTCAATTCCAACCATCAGTCGCTTAGACACGGGATCCAGTGAAGTACCATTGAGCACCTCCGCCGGCACGATGAGGATCCGCGGTGATGTAGCACGGAGAGTAGAATTGACGCCCACGAAGGCGCGCGAGACGTAACCAATTGGCGCTTCTACCCACCAGTTGCTGGGGATGGAGCTGTTGGTGGCATTCTGTATAGAATGGTGTCAGTCCGCTTTGAGTGAACGCCAGATCGGGCGAGACAATCATGGAGGGGTCGCGTACCGAAGACAGGGTAAGGGTGAGCATATGAGGAGCAAGGGTGGTAGCCACCAGGAGCTGCAGTTGACCGTAGCGCTGTCGCCTGGAGCACAAGCCACATAAGTCCGTGAGCAAGTGCAGAAGCGCGCGGATCAAAAGTAAGTGAGCAAGGCAAGAGTGTGTTGTACCAGGCGTAGAGTGAGAGCCTATGCACCTGCGTCTGGTTGCTTAGGTCGCCCTCGTAAAAGTACTGCGCGTGGTGGTCGATGATGACCTCTGTCTTTGCGATCGTAGCGTTTTGGGTCAGTGGGTCGCTAGCCTTGGGCTTCTCCACCTCCAACGGCCCTGGCTTCAAGCCAAGCAGGCGAGGCACCGGACTGCGCGGACGTCGCGTCTATGGCGTTAGCTGTGGGCACACGAGACGCACACAAACACTTGAGAGTCTGGGGAGAGGGAGGTGCCTGAGGAAGTGATGTCGGAAGGCCGCAAGCGTCTGCTCTCGGGAGGAGGCGTAATGATGCACAGGCTTGGGATTCACGATGTGCAAAATGCAGCGAGCCAGCACCGTGAGGAACTGACCGCACGTCATCAAGCGATCGTGATCAATCGTGGTCGACACGCCCGGTATGGCCGTGGTGAATGCAAAGGAGCTGTCCTCTTGGGGCGATGATGGATCGATGCCGTAGAAGGCGGAGAGCTCGGTCTGTACGGTTAACGAAAGAGATCAGCGTGTGAGTCCGCCCAAGCGCAGTGCCGAACACGAGTCGCCGTACTCTGATCAAATGGTCACGCAGCCCACCAGCAATGGAGAATGTAGGGACCGATTCTAGACAACCCAATCGACCCATCAATCAGTTAGAGCAGAGGACACGGCAACCTCACAGTGCCTTCGTGAGTACCATTGGGTGCGGGTCGGAATGAGTTCAGCTCGTGATAGAAGGTGGTCAAGGACGGATCGAGCGGCCACAAACTGACATGACAAGCAAGTCCGGGTCATTAATGATGAGGACGTCCACACGGCACGATGGCGCACGAGACGCATCAGAGAAGACGACGGCAGTAGGTACCTCATTTGCAGCGGAGAGCCGATGGTGATGAGGGCGGCTACGGCGTGAGACATGCTGTTGGGCATCATAAGCGCCGCTCTGGCCACCACGCCACCCATAGAGTGGCCGACGATCACGATCTTGGGAGGCTGGGGCGAGAGAAGGATCAATCACGCGCTGCACGACGTGCAAGCCATGCGAGCTTCATCTGGCATCGCTGCGGAGGTGGTGTACGCACTCGAGCTGGCGGATACAGTTCGTTGAGGAGGTACTTGAGGCAGTCGTTCACGTACATCGCCTGCCGACGCAGCGTGTTGCCCTGCAGAGCCGACAGCTCCCCCTTGAACTGCGCCCCGAACACGGCCACCTGCACACCAACGCACGCGCGCCGTCCGTGTGCGCGTGAGACACGCGCACGCACGCACACGGCATCAGAGTGGAGGAGAGCGTCGGCACCTCGCTGTGGTGGATGGGATCATCGGTGAGCGAAGGACGGAGCGACTTGAGCACGATCGACAGGTCCTTGACCTGCCGCCCGTTGCCGCCGTGCCCGTGCACGAAGAAGACGACGGCCTTGGGCACCGAGGTGCGCAGTTGAGCGGAGGTCGTCAGCCGCCACCACACCCAGTCGATGAAGTCCGTGTCGCCCCCGCCCGTGCCCTCGAGCACGTCGTGCACGTAGGTCTCTGGTCGGTCGGGGTACTGGTAGATGAGCCGATAGCCCAGTGGCGAGTACTCGGCCTTGCGATCTGCGGGCAGCGTGATGGGCAGTCCTATGAAGTCGCCCGACGCGGTCTTGTCGGTCCGCGAGCGAGGCAGGCGCCAGCAGCGGTTGACCGGGGTCTCGCTCTCGTAGACCCACGCCGCGGCCAGCATGGCGGCCACGGTCACGGCCACGAGCGCCCACGCCACGAGCACCGCCGCCCACCACCACGACCACCCCCGGTGGTGCACCGTCTCACCGCCCACCTCGCCCGCATCCCTCTGCGCTGACCCCATGTTCCCCGCACACTGTCGCTGGTCCCTCTCGTCCCCCCTCTCTGCCCTCTGCCAGCCAGCAGTCGTCTTGCTCCTTGAAGGACTCGGTGAGTGTGTTGGTCTGCTGCCGTTCTGAGTTTTTCACTTTGTCGGAGCTTCGGCTCTCTTTGCTGGGCCACCGCGAGCTTCTTCGGCGAGAAAGCATAAGGCCACCGCTGCATGGCGGTGTTGCGGGTGGCGCCTCTCGGCTATTTTGTGAGGTAAGGCATGCGACGAGATACTGCGCGAGAGATCATTGTTTGCAACTTTTTAGTGGTGGTGGCACAACGCTCACTGCTTGGGGGTGGAGCCCTTGTTGAAGAACTCGAACACCGACGAGAAGTCCTTGCCACCGCCGCCCTGAGTGCTGATCATGTTGTACACCTGGAGCGCGACGGCACCAAGCGCGACGGGCGCCTTGACGCCGTGGGCGGCGTTGATGGCCAGCGAGACATCCTTGGCCATGAGGTCCACCTGCAGCAACCAACATCAGGCATTAGCAGCTCTCTACCTGGTGGTGGAGAGGGAGGAGAACGGGGGTGTGTACGCCGAAGCCGCCGGTGTAGCCCTTCGATGCGGGCACGCCCTCCATCACGCCGGGAACCGGGTTGTAAGTGTCGGACGACCAGCAACGAGCCGACGACGTGTTGAAGATGCCGGCAAGGATCTTCGGGTCAAGGCCGAGCTTCACGCCAAGGTTCATCCCCTCAGAGACACCTGAGATAACAGCCGAGCAAAGTTAGGTGCGTGCGCGAGAGGAGTGTGCAGCTGTCAAGGTTCTTACCAATCATCGAGATGGCGAGCACCAGGTTGTTGCAGATCTTCACGGCCTGGCCGCTGCCTGCTCCGCCACAGAGCACAATGTTCTTGCCCTGTTCATTGATGTTGTAACGCATTAACAGACCAGTGTGCAGGACAAAAAGGCCGCGTTTGTTTGTGCGCACCATGATGGAGAGCAGGGGCTTGGCACGGTCGAATTCCTCCTGAGAGCCGCCGACCATGAACGTGAGCGTTCCCTTCTCGGCACCGCCGACGCCTGTGGACAAAGGTCAGGCGGTTGTTGACGCGCGATTGTGGTGTGGGATGCGCGCAGCGCAGGCTTGTTGGGCGTACCGCCGGACACAGGAGCGTCGATCATCGTCACCTTGTGCTCAGCGGCTCTGGCGATAACGCCACGCGCGACAGCAGGCTCGATGGTGGAGGCGTCGATGAGGAGGGAGCCCTCCTTGATGCCGTTGAAAATGCCGTTCTCTGAGGTGTACACCTCCTGCACGTGCGGGGAGGAGGGAAGCATGGTCACGAGCTGATGGACTTGGCTGGCCACCTCGCGCGGCGTCGCGGCAGACCTGGCGCCCTGGCTGGTGAGACGCTCCACGGCGCCCTTGTTGACGTCAAACACCACGAGCGGGTAACCGGCCTTCAAGATGTTCTGGGCCATGAAGCCGCCCATGTTGCCCAGGCCAATGAAACCAACGGGCTGCGTGCCAGGAAGATCAAGCGTCAGCCCTTCTTGCCTCGCATTTACACCCCCCCCCCCTCCCAATGCGTACGAGGAGAAACAATTCAATAATTTAAAACATTACCTTCTTGTCGCCGGTCGAGTAGCATCGCAGGCCCGCGAAGGAAAGACGAGCCGAGGCCGTAGCGTAGGTGCCGCTGCGAGCGGCAGACGATAGAGCGGCCAGGGAGGTGAGGCGACGCGACTGCATGACTCTTTGCACGTGAGCACGGGACAGTGATAGCGGCGGATACACCAAGCACGGAAATCGCGAGGTGATCAATTTCCTTTACTATTTCCTTTGATAACCCAAATCCTCTTCGATTACGCCAACTAGATTTCCAGCTTTTCGAAACCTGGATAAATTGGAGGATTTAAGTGACACGAAAAGTTGTCGTCCGCTTCTGGTGCGGCAGGGAAGCAGGGGGCCAGCTCGCGCGTTCGGCCGGAAAAGCGCAAAGCGAATTGAATTGCAGGCAGCAAGATGAAGAGGGCCATCACGTTTGTTGTTTTCGCTGCCTTTTTCCTGGCCTACATCCACGCCGCGCTTCTGCCACCCTTCCCCGCCCCCGCTGTCTTCTGGTCGGGAGAAAGGTAACGCCGGACCGCGTCGATGCCTCACGCATCATTTTCCCTGCCATTCACAGCCTGATTTAAAATTAATGCGGACCCATTTTCTTCTTCAGCTACTTTGCCTCGCAGCAGGAGCAGTGCCTCACCACCATTTCTGAGGTCGATATTGGCGCCTTTGTTTCCTCCATTTCCGGATCCGCGGAGAAGGTGCGCAGGGACCCAACGCCATGGATTTGAGTGTCCAATTTTCTCATTCTCCCCCCCCCAACGATAGAATGTGCTCTCGGGCTTCGTGAACCCCGCTGCCCAGCGCCCCGAGGTTGTCGTGATCTTCGTTGAGCAGGAGGCCCAGCCCGCTCGCGATGCGTACTCTTTCCTCCAGGTAAAACTCGCTCAACGCCAATCCCTTTTTTCTTTTGCTTCGATCTCCAAAATCCCTAACCTGCGCCTACAAATTAGACCTTCCTCGATTCCGCCTCGTCCTCTCTGGTCGCCCCCTACGCCTACCCTGGCGCCCCCGTCAGCGATGTCATCCTTAAGAAGACTCACAACGCTGCCCTCCTCTTTGCTCTCTCTTCCGATGAGACCATTCTGGTAAGTTCTCGGTCTAATCGCTCTGTGTTGTTACTCTTTGAGCTCACCAAGAGATCCGCCCACCACTCTCTTCCTAGAGTTACTTCGAGAACAACCGTGCCATCCTCTCCGATGGCAAGACCGACGTTGTTGTCGTCCAGGTCGCCAGCGGCGATGGTACGCTCAATACGCAATGCCGCGTTGTTAATTACTGTCATTGAACTGACAGTGTCTTTCCATGCTTTCAGCTTCTTTGATCGCTGAGGTTGCCCAGCGTCTCTCCGGCAGCAGCTACGTTCTTGGCTACACTGCTGACTCCAGCTTCCATGCTGCTGAGATGTCGGTACGTTGTTCTTCTGTTTTGGGCGAGGTCGCCGAAGGCGCCCCACTTACCCTCCTCCTTCAACATTGCAGACCAGGATGACGACCTTCCGCGCCGTTGGTGATGATGAAATGGTCTACGCCGAAACGTACGGTGGCGAGTACTGGCCCGCTGACGTGTGGTCCGGCATCGTCATCTCCGTCACCCTGCTCGTCCTGCTCGCCATCGCGGTTGGCTGCATGTTCGAACTGCAGACTCCGACGAGGTGGGAGAAGCCGAAGCGCGTCACCCACAACTAAACTGCCAACAACATGCACAGCCCTCATCACATGCACACATATCCTCTCTTCGTACATGCGGCCACGCATGCCACACTCTCGCTCAGGGCGCCACCGGTGTGAACACTTATTTATCACCACCACCCCGGACACGAAGCGGCCGTGGAGTTCAGCTGGCCGTGCTCCCCCTCGAGCGCCTTTCATTTTTTTGTGTTCATCCGCCGCCTCCGTAAAAACAATCATCAAACCTTGCCACGCAGCGTCTCCTTTGTGTGCGTCCAACGCGTTCGTCTCAGCGCCATGTCTCTGTTTTGTGGTTGGCGATGAGCCGTGATGATGTTGGCGGGCCTGCGAAACGACGCTTGGCAGGATTTTGCCGGGCAGGAGTTGTGCTGGACGGGGACCGCTTCCGGGCCTGACGACCAGGTGCGTGTGGCCCCTTTCCCCTCTCCCTGCTGTGGTGGTCTGCACAACATCTCTTCCTTCCTGCTCAACCGTAAAACGTTCGCAGGACGCGACCCGCAAGTCGACTCTTCTCCCTCCCCCTCATCCCGTCTCGCGCTGGGCAATTCCCCAACAACCACCCCCTTCTGGCCGCCCCAGTGAGCATCAAGGCCCAGCGAAATCTGGCCATCAGCCTTTTCTCTTTCTCTCCCCTCGACGTTTCAAACTGCTCCATAGACAGCGGCGGTTGAACACATCGACACAGCCCCATTTCTGTCTCCCCCACCAAGCCAGACATTAATTCCTAGGCACAACCACAAATGTTGAAGTCAAGCGGGCGTGGTGATCCCAAGGCGGTTTGGGTACGCTTTCCATGCACCACATCAGTTTGTGCCGCTGGCTTGAGCCAGTCTCGTGAGTGCCCATCTCATTTTTCGCTCGACCCAAACCCCTCCCGCCCCAAAGGAAACCAATTCCGAGACGGTCATCAAATCGACTGAAATCGAGCTTGGGCCTGAAATTGCTCGAGGCGGCTACGGCACCGTGTTCAAGGGCAAATGCAGGTACGTGCCCTCCCTCGCTCATGGCCCCTGTGGCTGCCGGGAGGATTGTGTACGCCTGCAGTGAGGAGATCGAGGCCTAAGTAGACTCTCGGCTTTGATTAGGGGCCAAACTGTGGCGATTAAGAAGCTGCACAACCAGCACCTCTCTGGCGACAAGCTGGAAGAGCTCAAGAAGGAAGTGCAAATCCAAAGGTATAAACTTACTCGACGAGCTCAGCGCATGGAGAACAAATCAAACTAACCTCCCCCCCACAACAATGTCCTCCCACAATCCAGCCAATTGCGGCATCCGTGCATCTTGCTGCTTATGGGTGTCTGCACAGAGCCCGAGAAGGTGGCCCTCGTCATGGAATACGTGGACGGCAAGAGTCTCGACCGCATGTTGCACGAAGAGAAGGTCCCTCTCACGATCCACCAGAAGTTCCAGCTCGCCAAGGACATCGCCAAGGGTACTTTCTTCTCCCTTCCACTCACTGGTCGCGAGTGACGCCCGCGCTGAACGATTAAATGGCTGCGGTGGGTAACAGGTTGCTACTGGCTGCACTGCCTGGACCCGCCCATTATTCACCGTGACATCAAGCCGGCCAACGTCCTCGTTGACACTAACTTCAGGGTGCAAATTTGCGACTTTGGTCTCAGGTAACTACCCTTGCGCATCCCCCTCCACTTAGTTCGGCCGATGGTGGTGGTCATCCAGAGTCCTCACAACAGTTTCTCTCCCCTCTTTGTGCAGCTGCGTGAAGGAGCCCCCGGGTCCCAAGAAGTCTCGTGTCGTGGGAAGCCCCTTCTGGATGGCGCCCGAGGTGCTCGCTGGCCACCCCAACACTGAGAAGTCCGACGTCTTCTCCTTTGCCGTTCTTCTGTGGGAAATCTTCACTGGCCACTCCCCAAGTGAGGGAGTTGTCGACCTGCGTGGCTACATGTTCGATGTTGTGGTACGATACTAGCTTCATCATCGTCTTTACTTGTGCTCAGTGTGTTGCTGACTCTTCGATCCTCTTGTAGAACAACAACAGACGACCTCCCATTCCTGACGATCTCGCCAATGGTATCAAGGAACTCATTAGGTCTGGCTGGAGCCGCTACCCCGACCAGAGGTACCTTGGCACACTTCCATGGTGATCCCTATTGCCTGAAACTTACCTACGCTTACGACGGCAGGCCCACTTTTGCCGAGATCTTGGCAAAGCTCGACGACATCTTCGTTGAGATGGTCTTGCAGGAGGAAGTCGCGCAGAAGCTGTGGCAGTCGCTGAAGGACAAGGTATGCTCAATTGCTCTGTCGTTGCTCTATCGCGCGCGCAACGTTTACTGGCCCACGATTCGCTCACATGTCCGTTCCATCACAGATGGGCCATCATTATCCCTTCTTCGTATCGTGGTCCGAATTTATCGTCACCCTGTGCAAGATGATCAACGTGCCGGCGAAGCTCGAAGACGCCGGCTTCCAATCTATGAAGGCCCTTCTGAGTGCGTCCCACCGACTGAAGCGCATCCCCATCCCTCAACGATCAACTAACCCTTTCCCCTATCCTCACCTGCTGCACAGCCGAGGAGTACAAGGACATGACCAGCAGCAAGTACCCCGACATCGTGCGATGCGAGAAGTTCGGCGATTTTCTCGGCCGTTTTGGCCCCCTTGTTGCCGACCCTCCTCTGCCGGACCTCATCACCCGGGTTTGTCTTCGTCCTCCGCTTCATCCCTGGAAACCGTCTTCTCTAACCCACTGCTCCCT
Organism: Acanthamoeba healyi; assembly: GCA_000826305.1. Classification (NCBI taxonomy): domain Eukaryota; phylum Discosea; order Longamoebia; family Acanthamoebidae; genus Acanthamoeba; species Acanthamoeba healyi. The sequence continues at coordinate 113,680 of CDFA01026135.1, read as the reverse complement.
TTTGCTTTCCTTCTCTGCAGCTTCGGACCATTTGCGAGTGCGACTGGTTCCACGTACGTACCACACTCTTGATCCTTCCCTCCTCGTAACATCTGTTATTTGGCCATCAAACTAAATTGATCCTTGTGTTATTTACTTCAGGGCGATATTGAAGTCAATGCCGCTAAGTCCCGAATTCAGGGCAAGGCTCCCGGTTCCTTCATCGTCCGACTGGGCTCCGCTCCGCAGAGCTTTACCATCAGGTTTGACCCTCTCTCTCTCTCTCTCTTCATCTCTTGACTCCTTCCACCACCGGTCAACGTAATGATTCAACTCACCAACCATCTGTGCGACAGTCGTGTGGTAGATGACAAGAAGAACCCCATTATCCACCAGCGCATCCTCAGGAAGGGAGGCCTCTTCGTGGTCATCAACAACGAAACGCAGGAGATCAAGTCTTTCCTCGGTACGGACCACTACCCCGCGTGTGGGTGTGCGGCCCATCCGTAGAGCTCGACTAACATGCGATTGACCGGTGACATGCGATGCACGCCCCACAGGCCTGAAGGAGCTCGTCGATGGAGTGAAGCAGGACCTCAACCTTCACTACCCGGTGAACCAGGACAGAATATTCGCGCCTTTCTTCAGGCCAACGGCACCCGACAACTCTGAGTACCTGGACACGTCGCTGCTCGACAGCATGGCCACGACCTCGCTCTCGGCGATCCCCGTCCAAACGAAGGAGAAGGAGGAAGGTGGTGACAAGGCGACCAAGGACTCAGCCGCCCCCAAGAAAAAGAAGAGCAAGAAGGAGAAAACCGGCGAGAAGGTGGGCTCCAAGGAGAAGAAGAAGAGCAAGAAGGAGAAGAGCGGCGACAAGGAGGAGAAGAAAAAGAAGAAGAGCAAGAAGGGAGACGACGCCAAGAAGGAGACTAAGAAGGAGAAGAAGGAGAAGGTATGAAGCCGTGCGCGAGAAGCAGCGAACCGGATCATGGCCCACGGTGGAATAACGGAAAACGATGATGGACTCGAAGCGGTGGAAGGACATGATGATGCTGTTGGCGAACGAACGACAAGGCCCTGTATTATCTTCCGATGAAAGGGGTGGATGGTGTGGGTGGGTGGGAGGTCGTCTCGAGAAAGCGATCGAGGATGTGAGCGGACGGCCGAGCTCTTCGTGGTTGTGCTTCTCTCTCCTCTACTCCCCTCTCCGTGTGATCGATCCCCTTCATCCTCAGCCGGCACCAGGCTGCCTGGCCCCCCCAATATCCGCCTGCCTGCCTTATATAAATAAATGTTTTGTTATTTATTATACTCCCCCACTAACACCTGAACGCCCACCTCGCTCGCGTGCTGGACGACTGTCTCGGTAGGTGTGGCCAGCAACAGACCTCTGTGACCGGCACGCGAGGTGCTCAGACCAGCCTGGCAAGCGGTAAACGACAGGAAAGGCGGTGAAGTAACGGTACAGCACTCCTGTGCGCATGAACGGGTGATATTGTGTGGTTGAGGGAGAGGAGGATCACGAGCAGGCCTGCTGTACCATGATGAGGATGATAGATTTTAAACTTTCAAGTTCCCTCCCAAACCCGCAATACTCGTGGATCCGGGGTAGTTTGCGTGACTTCCTGCGTGCGCCGCCCGCACTGCACTGCCTCGCCCTGGGAAGGCGTCGCCGTGGGCCAGACTCGAAGCCGTGCCCTCTGCTGGGCAGGCCGGCAGAAAGGGGGGATGTCCTCGATTCGTCCGACCACGAAGCTGGCGGCCAATAGGCAAATGCTAATTTCTGCGTCTTTTCGGCCAGCTGGCCCAGCGCCGAAATGGCGAGAGTGCCATTGCGCTGGTCCATGAGGTGGGGAGATAGCCCATCAGCCCCTGGGGCACACAGCGTTCCATTGGTCCATGCTCTCGGCCTGGCCAGATAGGCAAGCAATCCCTGGGAGGTGCAGGATTGCCGCCGCGAACGTTGATCCGGTCGTGCCCTCACACCCATTCCTTTTTTCACCCGACACCAGACAACGACACGAGCAGGTTGCAAGCTTTGACCTCCACCACGAGCCCCCACACCATGTCCCTTCCTCTCGAGACAGCCGAGTCGCCGTTTAAGAACAAGGTACCCAACTCTACCCTCAGTGCCATTGAAGAGGACGACGTGCAAGCGGAGTAGAGGATCATGCATTGTGCTGACGTTGTTGTTTGTGGTGGGGTCATGATGAAGAACTCGCTTGGTCAGGTGCTGGTGGACGGCAACCAGCTCGACATCTCCAACATAAACTGCTACCTCCAGCTGCTGGCCCAGACGGCCAACAAGAAGGAGAAGCTGCGCAGGAAGAAGCGACGAGAGCGCAGGGAGAAGAAGAAGGGGAACAGCAGCGGCAGCAGCAGCGGTGGCGGCAGCAGCAAGGAGCGAAGGAGGTCGAGGAGGGAGCGCGAGGGCAAGGAGAAGGAGATCGAGCCCGACGTCGTCCCCGGCGGCACCGACACGCCGATTAAGTCCGAGCCCTTCCCTACCGCCACGGACGAGCACGGTCTGACGCTGGCGCCCACCTTGCCCTCACACAGCACCCAGCACCCCAACAGCGCGATGGGACGACGTGCCGCAAGCAGCCCTATCACACCGACGCCTGCCGATTCCTCGTTCGAGCACTCGCTCACGCACTCGATGGTTCCTCCGACCAGGAGCAGCAGCTGGTCCCAGTTCATCATCGACCACACTCAGCAGCAGCAGCAACTGCAGCAGCAGCACGACGCGATGAGCGGGTACATGAGCATGTCATCCTCGCCGCAGCACATGGTGCCGATCAACCCCAACCACAACCACTACCCTCAATCGTCGTTCCTCCACAATCGCTCCTCGCCGACATCAGCGCTCTACCACAACCAGGTGGGCCAGCCGTCGTTCATGCACCAACACCACCAGCAGCAACCGATCTTTGACCCGGCGGCCGAGTTCATCCAGTTCATGACCGAACACCAGAGCTGCTCCAATCCGTCCTTCACATTCTCCTCCTCCTTCTCGTCGGACGCGCTGTCTCCCATCAGCGAGGAGAGCTTCATGGGCTTCCCCGCCATGGCGCCCTCGAGCCGGTCGCCGTTCCTCCCTCAGCACGTCCCCATCAACACCGGCGGCTTCGGGGCGATGCCCTCAGACCTCATGCCCTCGCTCGGCGCCGTGCAGATGAACCAGCCTCCTTCGGGCACCTGCTACTCGCAGGACTTTGCGGGTCTGCTCACCACCTCGACGCCCACGTCCTCGTTCGGGATGGAGCCGATCGATGACCGCGACGGCACGTTCGCCAGCCTCGAGTTCCTCGAGGCCGCCCTGGCCCAGGACATGCGCGATGCGTGAAGCACCTTGCAAGCCAGGCGCTGCATCCTCGACGCCGCCTTTGAGGATCTCAACTATGGCCAACGACGATCGCCAACGACCAGAGCATCCACCTCTATACATAGCCCCTCCCCACTTCTTGTTGTTATCTACTCCTCCTCTTCTTGTATACCCCCCTTTAGCATGTATCATCCTCCTCCTCCTGCTTCAGCTTGCATTGTACATACCAATGAACACACCACCATTACCATCACCACTCTGGCCCTGTGACCTGGCAGGGAAGACCAAACACCAAGAGGCTAGAAAGGAGAAGAAGACGATGATGATGGTGGTGCCGCTGTTTATGCAGTGCGTTGGAAGTAGCAGTACAAGTATACGGAGATGAGGGAGAGCAAAATTGGTGTATATGCAAAGATGTGGGGGTTGATGAGGAAGCGAAGAAGAAGCTGCTGTACAGACTGATGATGATGATGATATGATGCCGGACGATCTTGCGAGCGTGTAGTGCTGATCCGCTTAGACGGAGATGCGGGAGGTGCTCTCCTCGGCGAGGGAGGTGTCCGCCGCTCCGCAGCGGGCCTTGCGCGGGACGTTGGGAGTGCTGTCGGTGCGACCACGTCGCGCGGTGACGTCGAACCTGAGCGTGGCTGCGCCGGAGCCGGTGATGCCGTTCTTCATGAGCGAGACTTCGCTGTCAAGGCGATCGCCACTGTCGTCCTTACGGAGCACACCACCCTGCCCGACCTGATGATGAGGATGGATGAAAGGTGAGTACAGTGACGCAAGGTCCTTGGCCCATGATGGCGCTGCTTCTCGTACTCCACCATCACACGCACCACCACCGCTGTGTGGTGCAACCAAGCGCACGTGGTGGCAGGGACAACCAAACGAAATGAAAATAATAATAAACAATAAATAATAATTGCGGGCAGCCGCGAGCAAGTACCTGCTGTGCGAGCGCTCGCGCCAAGGATCGCACGTAGACGCGCTGGTCCACCTCCTCCCACACTTCGGTTCGTTCCGTGACCCACCTAGCCGATGACGCCCCCATCATCAGCCAAGGTCCATCTAGCACCGTAAAAGGAAAAATGCGAGTAATAAAAAGAGAGAAACAGAATTCAGGGAATTTAGGGAATGAAAACAGATAAGGAAAATGCAATAGAAAAATGCGTGCTGGTAACGAGACACCAGCCGCGCGGTGGTGCGGCGCCCACGGGGGAGGTCGCGCACCTCTTCTCTCCCTTGACGGCGAGGCTGAAGGCGTTGCGCATCACGTTTCGGTCGTAGTAACCCACCTTGACGTAGAGCTTGAGCATCGGAGGCCTGCGGAGAGGGGGGCGGGGTTAGCAGGGGAAGGGGCAGGCCGCTTTGCTTAAAGCGTGATGAGGGGGGTAGGGAGTAGGTACGGCTGGCTGGTGTCGATGATGTCATTGCCGCTGAGGCTGGAGAGCATGCGGGTGAGCTTACGCTGGAACGTAGCCCTCCGGTCAGGTCGCACTTCGCTCTCTCCCATGCTTGTGTAGTTGTGTGTTGTTGGTGCTTGTGTTGTGGTCGGCCGCGCGAAGGTTGTGTTGGTTTTGAACTGACGTCGCTCGGTGCTGCTTCTTGTTCTTGTCTTTTCTTTTCTTCGTTTCGGTGGTGGGAGTTGTGTTGTTGTCGTCTGACTGACGAGTAGGTGAGGGTTGCCGTGGTGTTGGTGGTAATAACAGAAAGGTACCAAGGTGGCCCTTGTTGTGAAGGTAAGAACCGCCAAACTCCATCATCCTCCGGGCCAACCGCGTTGTTTGTGTGGCCCGTGTGCATGCCACGGGCCCTTCCGCCTGTTTTTGCGCAACCGTGCCGCAATTTTGGTCCACTCGGGCCACATCAGATAATCAGCGGAGGTCTCGGTGGTGGTCGAGCACAATGCAGCGATTTGGCGCGAGCGAGCGAGCGAGGCAAAAAGGCACCACTGGTTCGTAATCGATGACATCATGGCTTTTTGCGTTTCTGCTGTTGGTGTCTGAAGAGAGCGTGTTGATGACGGTCACTTGTGTGATCCCTTCCGTTTTCGCTGCGACAATCATCATAGGGGCAATTTACAAGTACGGAATGGGGAGGAAAGGGGATGGGTCGAAAAGCAATATGCGAGCCCTCCTTCTCCTCCTCCTCCTCCTCCAACGCTCACGCTGAGTGACGGTGGTGTTGTTGTTCTGTTGGTTCGAGCACGAGGGTGCGTCTTCGCTTGTTGGTTTGAACCGATTCCTCGTTGCCCTCGTGTCGAAGCGTGGGCGTGGACGCTCGCGAAGGTACTGGCGCAACCTCATCGAGCTCGGCCGTCGCTGGGGCTGCTGGTGGCGGCAGCTTGCGCTTGTGTGGTGCAGAGGCAGTGTCCATGAAGGAGGCGATGGTGATGGGGAAGACGATGGGTGGGGAAGACGGCAGCTGTTGAGGATCAAACTCGTCCACGGCTCGCTGATCGATCAGCTCCTCGAGCGGTATGTACACGAGGGAGACCTTGGTGACGTGAAATAAGCTCTCCCCTCGTCCGGCTTCTGGGAGCCTGTCCACGATGATCTGTACATGGTTGAAGATGGGATGCATCTCCTCCCCGCGGCCAGCGTCCGAGTACAGGGGCACCAGGAAGTAGCCTCCTCCGCCTCCTCTCAAGTCTGTGTGCCTGGTCAGCAAGCGTGTCACGCTTTGCCGAGCGTGGAGACGCACCTCGTTGCTGCACAAAGTCTTCCTGATCATACTGCCCGCCGTAGACGTCGCTCTTGAGCTTGAGCAGGACGATCCCTTCAGCGGGGAAGCTCTTTTCCTGGCACCACACGGACACGACCTGCAGGTTAGCGCTCGGTACGCGGTGCGTTCGCATGTGAGCACGCCTTGGAGCAAAGGTTGTACCCGGATAGGATCGCTGGGGGACAAGCTGATCTGCCACGTCGCCCGCTTGCGCATGTCCATCATGCTCGTGTCCATGAACGGCGGCTTGATGATGGACTTACTGAAGAAGGATTGCACACCATCAGCGCTCTGGCACTCTGGCACGCTCTGAAAGGGCGCACGCAACTGCAGGCATGCACCGCCAATGGCACTGGAGGAGGAGCCTACCTGGGGGTGAGCGAGTAGGGAGTGCCGTCAGGCAAGCGTATGTCGATGCACACGAAGCGGATGATCTTGGACTTGAGCCCGCGCTTGAGCAGCACGGCAGACTCTGCACGCTGCTGGTCGAGAAAGTCCTGTGGCAGTGCGTTGGGGTGTGGTGTAAGCGAGTACTGCCGCAAACCATCTGCACACAACAGCACAGCACAGCACGAGGACGCGCACACAGGTCGATTTGTAAGATCGCCCAATTCGAGAGATGCAGTAGGAGGACACGTGTCTGCTGGTTACCCTGCTTGTTGAGAGAGCACTCCTTTATGTCGAGGCTCGGCCCGTCTGCTCCCCTGTGCTCTGGCACCACGTCTTGACCTCCCTCGTCTTCATCCATGGCTTGATTTTTGATATGTCAATCGCTGCGTTCGGTGCCACGTCATACCACGTCAGCATAGAGAACCTGCGACGGAAAAGAACGAACGCCCGACATTCGTTCTCGTTCAATAAGAGCCTTGCGCGAGCGAAGATGACGATCAGCGGTATGAACAACCTTAGGGCGCTCCTGGTGGCGCTTGCCCTGAGCGTGGTGGTGTGCGTCGTCGCTGGCGCCTCGCCGCCCCAGTTTCCCCACGCCTACAAGACCGGGCTGGTGCAGCTGGTGGAGATCACGCCCCACCACAACATCACGTGGAAGAATGGACAGGCGCTGTTCAATCGCCAGCTGCAGGCGGCCAAGCTGTCGGGCACCACCGGGGGCATGCAGCTCACCAATCTCGACCTCTTCAGCCAGTCCACGCGTTACGTCATCGACAACCGCTTCTGCCAGAAGGAGCACCTCCAGCAGCCCTACTCGGACCCGCTCGATCTCATCAAGTACACCTCGTACGCGGGCGTGAGCTCGATCAATGGCAAATCGGTGCAGATGTGGAGCTACTCGCAGGCCGGCTTCATCACGATCACCATTTATACCACCAACGATGGCAACCACTTCCCCGTGCGGCTCCTCTTCCTCCAGGCGGGCTCCGGCGTGCTCATCGACTATGGCTCCTTCGCTGCGGGCACCACCTCGAGCGATTTCCAGACCCCTACCTCCTGCAACGGCGGGCACGTCGTGGGCGAGACCGAGAAGGTCCCCGCTTCGCCCGTCCAGCCCATCTTTGACTTCCTCGCCACCACGCCGCTCGGCATCAACTAAGTTTTGCTCCCATCTCGCCTCCCCCCCCCAATTCTGTTGTACAATCGGATTTTTCGTTGTCAATTCCATTTCAGCCCTCCCTCACATTTCCGCATCATGTCGTCTGAGCTCGTGACGCGGGTCGCATAGTAGACGTTGAGCCATGCACGATGTAAGTGGTAGTGTAGTGGTAAGTATTATTATCAAAAATAAATAACATTCTGGGTGTAGATGACAGCGAGGCCACGGAGAGGCTCCTCTTGCTTCGGATCGACCAAGCCAGCTCCGAGCTCTCAGACGAAGCTGGTCTTGAGCTTCTGCCAGACCGACTCCTGGACGCCATTGCTGGCCGAATTATCGTGGACGAGCCACTCGAGGCCGGCGCAAAGGGCCTCGCGGCCGCTGGCGGTCATGACCGAGCATGGCTGCACGTACCAGTCCCACCCGCTCATGAACTCGGACGAGTCGAGCTGGAGGTACTTGGCGACGGTACGCGCGTCCCACGCGCCCGGCAGGTCCTGCTTGTTGGCCAGCACGAGCAGCTTCCGCGTGCGGAGGGCCTCGTCGCGGAGGACGCGGTGCAGCTCCGCGCGCACCTCCTGCATGCGCTCGCCGTCGGACGAATCGAGCACCCAGATGAGGCCCTGCGCGTTGGGCATGTAGTGCGACCACGTATGACGGATCTGCAACAACATCAACGACAACGACGGCGAGCGTGAGTGAGGAAGGGAAGAGCGAGCGTGCATGCTGTGATGATGAAGAGGAAGCGCACCTGGCCGAGACCGCCGATGTCCCAGATGGCAAAGGGCTGCTCCAGAATCTCAACTTCCTCTGAGTTGTAGCCTATCGTGGGTATACTGTAGACCAGCTCGTGCCGCCCGGCCTTGATGTCGTAGAGGATGGTGGTCTTGCCGCTCTGATCGAGCCCGAGGAGCAACAGGTAGCAGTCGCGCTTGGTGAAGTTCCACACAGAGGCCTTCTTGCGGTTGGTCTTGGCCTGCTTCCCCACGCTCCGCTTGAAGAGGATGTGGTTCCTGAGCTCCTGCTTGTAGTCGATCACCATGAGCTGCTGGCTGATTTTCTTGGACTTGGTGTTCTTCTGGTGGATCACGTGCTTCTTGCCCCAGCCCTTGAGCATGCGCTTGTGCGACCACTCCCTCGCAATCGCCACCTTCCACAACTGATCCACGTCCAAGCAAAGCAACACAGAAGACGACGTGTTAGTGAGGGCGCTGCGGCACCAGGCTGGTGAGTGTGCGCATCGCCGAGACCGTGGACACACGCCAATCAAGGCCTTGTGCGCGGGGGAGCGAGCGAGCTTGTGGTACCTCGTTCTCAGAGGCAAGCACATTGAAACGACGAGACACCAAACCGGCCGCGGCCAGGTCCTTGCAGGCGAGAAACGACAAGATGTGCAGGAGCGTCGAGTGCGGCAGCAGCAGAAGCCTGGGAGGATAGCCCAAGCGCGCGTGAGTCGGTGACTCCTCAAGAGAGCACGCTAAGTGAGGGAGGGAGGGGGGAAGGGAGAGGCGTGCGTACCCGAGCTCGCCTTGGGGCCTGATCGGATCGCCGGTGTACTTTTCTTGATCGAGGTTCCTCGGCGACCTGCGATCGCTCTTCCTCCGTTCGGAGGCGCCGAGCAGCTCGGCGGGGACCGAAGCCTGCAGCTTCTTGCTGCTCTCGCTGCTGCGCTTCTTCTCGCCCCCCTCACGCTTGGTCGGCGTCGAGGGCTGGGAGGTCGCCGACGGAGCGCTGGCCTGAAGGATGGTCGCCGTGCCTCGCTTCTTGTGCGCCGCCTTGGGCGAAGCGGTAGGGCCCAATTCGTGCATGCGCTCGCGTTCGAGGCGCCGCTTGGCCTCGCCCTTCTCCCCATGAGAGCCAGGGTCTATGGTTGTGTGTTGTGGTTGCTCTTCATCCTTGCCGCTACTGCTGCTCGTCGATGGCTGTCTGCTGTTGGTCGATTCTGTTCCGCGTAGCGACGCTTTATCCTTCTTTCCCCTCTTTTCAGGGTCGAACGTTGATATGCTCTCCGCACTGGCGTATTGTGACCCACCACTTGGCTTCTTGCTCATTAATCGATTATGCGGGCGGGCCGGGCGAGGAGGTGGTCTCTCTTGTCTGTAAATCCAGTTCACGCCCCCCCCCGCTTCCTTGCTCGCCAAAAATTCGGCGAGAAATTAGTAGCACCAAAGAAAAAATAAAAAGAAATGTTAGGTTTAGTTCGACGAGAGAGCGCAAGTGTGCGCAAGCGAGAGACCTCAAGACGGTGTACGCGTGGGCACGCATGATGGACGTGGGGAGCGTGGTTCGGTGGGTGCAGGTCATGTTTGCTCTCGACGTGCGTTCTCTGGCGTTGTGGCGCGTGGCCGCGGCGCTCTTGCTGCTGGCGGACGTGGCCTGGCGGGCGCCCGACGCCTACGCCCTGCTCTCGGGCTCAGGCGTGTGGCCAACCGCCCACGCCACCCAGTGGAACCCGTACATCGTCAGCCTCCACTACGTCAGCGGCACACACGCATTCCAGGCCCTGATGTTGGTCATCTCCGTGGCCTGCTCCCTGTGCCTGCTGGTGGGCTACCGCACTCGCTGGGCCTCCTTCCTGTCGTGGGTCCTCCTCACCTCCCTCCACAACCGTAACCAAATGGTAACGTCACCTCCCTCTTCCGCTCCTCTTGCTCCTCGTATGTGTGCGTTGACGCTGGATGGACGTGCACACACTCTCACACAAACACAGACGCAGAATTCAGGCGATGAGTACTTGAGGCTGCTGCTGCTGTGCTCGGTCTTCCTCCCGCTTGGCGCGTGCTTCTCGCTGGACGCGGCGCTCGATCTCTCGACCCCTCATCAGCTGCCGGCTGCTGCTGCTGCTGCGGCCGACGACGAGGACGATCACAAGAAGGCGGCGCGGAAGGCGGCGAACCTCGATAGCGCCGGTTCATCGCGATACCGCTTCTTCTCTGGCTGGACGTTCGCCTTCATGTTCCAGATCGTGGTGCTCTACGTGAGCACGGCGCTCCTCAAGACCGGCGACCCGTGGTGGAACGGCCAGGCCGTGTACTATGCCCTCTCCCTCGACATGTACGTGACTCGGCTGGGGCTCTTTGTACGTCAGTTCACATCCCTCAACGCGTTCTTGACCTGGAGCACCATCATCTTCGAGGTACACACCTTCGCATGCTTTGCTGCGATGCGCTTCCTCTCCTCATCACCCGAATCGGTCGGTTGGTGGGCTCGATGTGTGGTCAGTGGATAGGCCCGTGGCTGCTGGTCTTCCCGCTGCTCACTGAAACGGTGAGGCTGGTGACCGTGCTCTGCTTCTGCGCACTCCACATGGGCTTTGGGAGCTGCCTCAACCTGGGACTGTTCATGTGGATACCCCAGGCAAGTGGACGCCGTCCTTTAGTGTCCCACACTTGCGCCACGGTGCTTGTGTTAATCTGATCCACTCTCTCGCGCAGGCCGCCATGTGCGCCCTTCTGCCCGCTCTCTTCTGGGACCAGCTGATTCTCTGGCTACGCACGCCTGCGAGACGAGGGCTTCGTATACACTACACAGGCGAGGTGATTCATCTCGTCACTCCAGCTCATGCTTTCCGCCACGGTGCTGTCTGTCTGACTCATCCCCACCTTGCGCAGGCGCTCTTGTTTGTACGCATCATGGGGACATTCTTCCTGATACCCGACACGAAGATGTCTCTCATTGACGACACGGCGCGCGGAGCGGAGCGACGAGCATATGCGTTTGGCGACGACGAGGACATATTGTCGTCATCGGCCGCCGATGACGTCGAAGATCAGAGCGCTCGTCCAACCGTGGTGCGCGGACAGTGGCTCACCGCGGTGAACTGTAAAGGCGAGGCCACAAGAGGAGCCGAAGCCGTGCTGTGCATCCTCGCGCACTCGCCCCTCCTCTTCTTCGTGCCTCCCGTCATCCGACTGCTCTGCCGCCTGCCGGGCTGCTCGGCGCTCCATCGCCAACAGCGCAGGGTCGCCTCAGCGTTCGAGTCCTGCGCCTCGCGTGTGCCGTGGCGCAAGCGGAACCTCTGGCGCAAGGCCTATGGCGGGTGGCGTCAGCAGTGGCTGGCCGTGCTGTTCGTGCTGTTCACGCTCAACTGGAACGCCTCGCTCGAGGCAGACAAGGCCTACTTCAACGACCCGATCGTTCACGTCATCGCCAGCACCTTGCGACTGGATCAGTTCTGGGGCATGTTCGCACCGTTCCCCCTCACCGAAGATGGCTGGTGCGCGACCCTCCCCGGACTGTGCGCGTGCATGTGTTTGCATTTGTGAGTGTGTGAAGTGTGGCTGATGGCGGCGGAGGTGAGCAGGTGGGTCTTCCCGGGCACGTTGCGAGACGGAACGCAGGTCGACTTAGTCAAGTATCTACACACGGGCTTCCGCCTGGCCGGGCACGAGAAGGGCGATATGGTGTCGCTCGAGAAGCCCGAGATGATCTACGACCGCTTCCCATCCCAGCGATGGTCCAAGCTCTTTGACAACCTGCGCTCCGACTCGGCCAACCTATTGCGCCTGGGGTACCGGCGTCCTCCCCACCTCTCTCTCTCTCTCTCTTGCGCCCGAGTCTCTGTCTGTCTGACCCACACTCATCCACCTCGTCGCAGGCTTGGTCGTTACATCTGCCGTGAGTGGAACCTGAACGCGGGCAATCCGCCAGAGCGGCGGCTTGTGACGTTTGACTTCACCTTCATGGCCGAGGTCACGCTGCCCGACCACCGCACCGCTCCGGTCGAGCAGCTCATCCTCTGGCAACACGTGTGTTGACGAGCGCTGTACATCACAGCAAACAAACGATTGTTGCGAACGGCACAAGCTCGAGGAAGCTAGGAGGGGAGACTGCTTGGCGCCGGAGGCACCGGCAGCGAGAATCGGCCGGCGTGAGCGTCCCTCCAGAGCGCAAACAGTGGCTCGTAGGGCGTGTTATCCTCGAAGTCCTTCTCCTTCCACTCCTCTGGTGTTTGCCATGGCTTGCCGCCTGCGTGCCACGCATGATTTAGCACACGCTCACGCATACGCTCACTTGCACATGCATGGGCCTACTGCCGTACCTGTGTAGTGTATGATCCTGATCTTGTCCACCTCCCACAAGTCTGGGCGATAGAGGAAGCACCTGCACCGATCGTTCATGAGCCAATGCGGCAGGACATGGAGCAGAGAGGTAATGCACAGATGAGTCTCGGGTCTATGTGTACCGTTTCATCATGTTGTAGTAATGAGGCACCTGATTCCACTGACCGCCCTTGAAGAAGTCGTTCAACAGGCTTTGATCAGCCTGTGTGCGTGTGAGTGAGTGTGTGCTCAGGATAGCCAAGGCTCAGAGTACAAAGCGCAATCGACTCACGTACCCAACTCCACGCCTTGTCATAGTGTGCGTAGTGTTCGAGAAACTGTTGGTGCAGTCTTTCGTCCCGATCGGCAACGAACAGGCCTGCCACGAGCAGGTCGAAGTCCCGACACGAGTGAACAGTGTGCAGCAGATCAAGTTGGCATGACCGAGGGGTTCGCACCTGCATTGAAGCTCGAGTCGGAGAACTTGCTCAGGTTCTCACCACGGCGGTTCTTCTTCAGCTGGAAGTTGGGCGCCGCTGCAAAGGACGGATAGGAGAAGAGCTCATCCACTTCCTAACACATGACGACGATGGCGACGAAGGAGTGTGTGTGTGGAGGATGTGAGTGACGGGCGCATGGCGTATATGTGTACGATCGTGCCGCGAGGTTGGAAGAGTGTGAATGCAACTAGCAGTGATGGCGATCATACACCAACTACGAGCATGTCTGCATCCAGGTAGACAAACTTGGTGTACTCCTCCAGCTCGAACATCCTTGAAGCACAGATCACACAAGTGACCGTCAGCAGCATCACACGACAAGCTGCACACTCACGAGGCACTGCATTCACGCACACGCACAACCGTGTACCTGAACTTGGTGAAGCAGTCCAGATGGGCGGGGTCGAACGGGGTGGCACCCTCTGGCGGCGGCACTCGCTCCACCGGCACCACCCGGACGTCGCTGCCCACCGCCTCCAGCTCTGCCGACCGACGTGTGATGCCCCCACGCGCCACGATGGTGAGGTGATGGTGACAACCTGAGGGGGGGGGGGTAGGGCTAGGTCGTACCTCGGCGCTGGTCGTCAGAGATGTCGCCCGGGGTGGCGAGCACCAACAGCTCTCTGGTCGAGAACCGGCGCAGCGAACGCGCGAGCGCCACCACGCCCGGGTAGTACGACCGGCTGCTCAGCAGCGTCACGAACGCCTCACGCCTCTGCTCCTCCTTCCCGCCATCATCGGCGGCTTCCATCCCTCACCCAGGGTGCAAAAATCTGATCGCTCTCATTTTCTCGAATCGATTTTGTCTCAATTTCATTCGAGGAAATTGAGAGGAGGGTCGCTCACTCAGAGAACACAAGACGACGGCTTTGGTCTCCGAGGCCAGGAAGAGGGACAGGCCAGCAGGCAACGAGGAAGAGAGAGGAGAGATCAAATGGGGAATACGCTGGACGTGTGCGAGCATCTGCTCAACGACCTCTACCCGCAGATATTCTCGTACTTGTCGCCGCAGGACCTGGTGGCGGTGAGCCTCACCTCCAAGCGCTTCCTGCACCACGTCACCGACGAGGTACCTCTCCCTACAACTGCCTGCAAGGCCAGCTCACTTTCGAAAATGAATGAAAGTAAGGGGGGGGGGGCAAGCCGAGCTTTGATTAAATCCATCCCCCCTCCAATATGCGTCAGGTGTGGAAGGAGCTGTGCCGCCGCGACTTTGGAGGCCAGCTGGAGGCGCATCGGCAGGCTCGACGCGATGCCGCGCCGTCGTCGCCAGCGGCAGCCGGTGATGGCGACAAGGGACAACACAGCAAGGACGATGGCGAAGGTGGCGGCGATGGCAACGCCGATGAGGGCGATGAACACGGAGAGCCCTCCTCTCTCTTCCGCAAGGTGCTGCTCACAGGCCTGGCGCTGAGGCTCCGTCGCGGCATCAGCGGCGGCGCTGCAGATGGCAAGGTCGACGATCAAGCGCTTGCAGGGGAGGATGCGATGGATGTGGAGCAAGAGGAGGAGCACTACTATAAGAAGCTGTACCGTAAGTGGCTGAATCAGGTGCTGATCGTCTACCACGTCTTCTCAAACGACGAGGCCGAGAAGGATGTGGAGAACGTTCTTCGACTCCACGGCGTTGAAGGTACATTCAGCTGATCCGCGTGTTGCTTGTGTTATGGTTGCGCGTGCGTGCACATGATGGTTGTTCGTTCTATGTCGTCTCACAATGCATGGTCATCGTCGTCCTCCATCACACAGCGACGTCGCTGGTCCGTACCAACAGCGGGGTTACCGACAAGGCGGCCGAGATCAAGCGCCTGAAGGAGCAGCTTGCCGATGTGCTTCCCAACTACAGGGTGGTGATGTGTATTTCCAACGGCGGCGTGAGCAGCCACTTCCAGGCCACCATCGGTATATCGCACACAGCAGCTCTGAGGCATTGCCGCCGTGCTAATCCCCTGCAACTCCCTCTTGGCTCCCTCTCAGGCGATGCGTTGGCGGACTTTGTCGAGCGAGGCGGTGCAGTGATCATCTGCCCGTTTGCCACAGCCACGGAGCGGTTGATGGGCCGATGGGATGAGCTGGTACGGAGAACAACCATAATCTGTGACTGGCCGCCCTGTGTATTGCCTGACTCGGTGGGCTCACCACGTTAACCGGTTTTCCGCACATGTGCAGGGATGCAACCCCATGGTCTCACACTCGCAGACGTCCGTACCCAGCTCGCTGCGTCACCCGCCGCTCTGTTCCGATCACCCGCTCTTCAAGAACGTGCGCAACGTCACGGCAAGCTACCGCGGTATGTCCTTCTCTCCGCCCGTGCACACTCTCCAGTTCTGATGCCAACACCTAACCCTCTCGACGTTCTCGGTAACCAGGTACTGGCAGCGCCACACCCTTGGCCAAGGCGCTCGCGTACTACGAGGACGACAGCGTTTTCGCGGCTGAGTTGGAGGCACGTCGTGGTGTGAGTGACTGTTGTCTGCTTGTCCGCTTTAGGCTGACGCGTGCGACGCGTACGTGGTGGCAGGTGGGCGATGGTCTGGTGCTGGCTTTGAACGTGTTCCCGCCATCGAGCCCAAAGGCGGACCAAAGAGGCAGGTACGAAGACGCAACCACCTCTCTTGTAGTGTGCTTAGTCAACCACGTGGCTGCTCTAGCGTCTTACGACGATCGATTCCTTAGAGATGGTGGCTGGGAGGTGAGGGAGGGCAACGACGTGCCGCGCGTGCTGAGCAACGCTGTCCGTTACGCCATGTCGCGCGTTATCGCCAAGAAGAGAGGCACGTAATCGATTCTTCAAGTGTGAACACCAATAGAGAAGACCTGGACGTCGTCGTTCTCTCTCTCTCTCTGTTTCACTCCAAGCTGGTCTCGCCCGATTCCTCCGACGGTACGGACTCGACAAAGGTTGATCTGCACGTCAGGCGTTATGGGCGACGACGTGCACAAGAGGGGAGACTGGCGGAGGTTGCACGTACAGGTCGAGCGCCCCAGACTCGGTGATGCGCAGAACTGCGCCTTTGTTGCCGCACCGCTTGACGTAGTTGGGCGCGCAGCAGAGGGAGAGCACCTTCTCGTCGTGGTGCCACTCATAACCCTTACACATCAGCGCAGCGGGGTGAGCGTACACCTGCGTACCGCGCGCGCGTGTGTGTGCAGGTGGGTGCGGGGTCACACCTCCAAGGTGAACTGCGCGCGGACGATCAAGTCGAAGTTACACGCCTCGCACCACTGGGCGGTAACGTCCGGTCCCCAGGTATACCCCATACCTGTGTGGTGACGGAGAGGGGAGACGGCACACGGTGAGCACGGTGAGTGAACGACACTGGCCGGATGGCGACGTCGCACCACTATGAGTGAGGCCCCACCCTAGCTCCTCCATGGGCTCGCCCCACACGTGATCATCAAGCAAGCCCTCGGCAGTGTTGAGCCTGTCTCGAGGGGCAACACACACACAAAGCAGCCAGTGAACGTGTCGTCAGGCCGGATCAGCACACGATCGTGTGAGTGTGTGGTGGGTTAGGAGACGTCACCGATCGAACCCATGCAAGGAGTCCATCGATGCATCCGCACCAGCGGCACACTCGGGGCTCAGTCCTCCACGCACGCAGAAGATCTGTGTGTGTGTGTGTGTGTGTGTGTGTGAAGCTCTTCAGTGGCTACAGGGATCACGGGGACAGCTCCGACGCATGCACGCACGCAACCTTGTCGTTGACCACGGCAGCAAAGGGGAGGCAGCGGCAGGCCATCAGTATGAGTTCAAAGGCCATCCCTGAGCCGTACACTTCCAGGCATTGGCGGTACAGGTTATGCCTATGCGGCGGCACACGAGGAGTTAGTTTGTTGGCTGGCTTTGTGATGACGTCAACGATGATGAAGGTGTGGAAGTGATGGTACTGTCGTGCCATCGCCCAGTGCTCGTATCTGCCAAACAACAGGTACACATGGTCCGGATAGCGCACCTGGCGAGCGCGAGCGGGTGAGGGAGGCGTGAGTTGATCAACGCACTTGACGCTTCATCCACGCGGCCCCTACCCGCACGCGCTGCTTACCTTCAGCGCCAATACGAGGCACACAGCGATGACTTCGTGATCACCACGGCCGGAGTAGTCGCCCAGAAAGAGGTACTTGGTGTCCGGCGGCTCTCCATCTGTATGTGCATGAGGAGCGTCATCAGCAAGCCCCAGTCGCAGTTGTCGCGTTATAACGAAGAAGAACGAAGCTCACGCGCGTACTGCATGCCAGAATCTGCAGCAGGTCTATGGCTTGGCCCATGATGGTGCCCACCACGACGACCGGACCCTGAATGCGCAGCACGTTGGGCTCTTCGCTCAGCACATGCCCCGCCTAGCGTTCGGCCATCAACGGGATCAGTTGGGTACTATCGAACTGCTGTGGTGTTGAATAGGGAACGCACCTGCCGACAGAGGGCGAGCAAGGAGAAGAGTGACGGCAGGTGACCCCTCTGCAGGGCGGCCAGACGCTCGGGATTGCTTGGGTCCATGATCTCGCGACAGTGCCACTGGTAGCACTCCCTCCACGTCGCAAACCGAAGCACTGGAGCGCCAGACATCCAACCACCACCCTCTTGTCGTCAGCATCATCCTCTCGCCACATTGCGAGGGAGAGGCAAGCGAACCCTCTGGTGGGAGCACCTGCTGGATGCCTCCCCGCATGCAGTGCCACTCAAACACTTGGGCCAACGTCGCTCCTTGATGTGTGTGCGTGTGCGTGTGTGGCTTCAGCGTAAGCTCACAGTGGATGAGGGTAGTGGTAGGGGTACCAACGAGAGGGAGTGGCGCGCTCGCTGGGTGCGTCCCGGCGGCGGTGCCCACCTCAACCGAACCGAACAGGGCGAGGTGGGGCAGATAGAGGTCGTTGTCAGTCAACCATGCCCTGACCCTGGCCGTGAAGGACCACGCCCACTGGTCACGGTCTCCCGTGCCCGCGTCGGAGGTGGAGAGGGGCCCGAAGAAAGCCGCCCAGAGGCTGGCGTCGTGTGCGAGCAGGTCGTGTAAGTGGCGGCAGGTGGAGGCCAAGGCCACAACGTCCGGCACCGAAGGCCGCAGCCAGCGCACCACCTCCAGCACCAACTCAGCAGGCAGCCCCTCCCACGTCTCCATCGCTTGCGTTTCTGTGCAACTATTTTGTTCTCCACGTATTTTAGGTCCGAGATGACAGTGTTGGGTGCAGTTTATTACATGAAGCGGTAGAAGTACGAAGCTGAGGATAAGATAAGGATGCTCTTAGGCGAGGTCATGAAGGCGATGAAGTGGTGGTGGTTGTGGTGGTGGCGGCGGTGTGGACAGGCTTGAGTGTTGTCGATAAGCCCTCTGGTTGACGGAGACGACTGTCCTGATTACTCATGAGTGTGGCCGTCGGTGTAGTGGCCGTGCTCGCCGCCAGGCGCCGGAGGAGGAGGCGAGCCATCCCTAGGCATCACAACAAGCGGACGCATCATGTCGTGGTCCTCGTGCTCGAGCATGTGGCAATGCCACACGAACCATCCCGTGTACTCCTGCATTCACAGGATCGTGAGGTTGAGGCCACATCAGTTTGCTGTGGTGCGGAGAGGACGGACGAACCGAGAACTTGGCGAGGAGGGTGGTCACTTCGCCGGGGTTGGATCTGACGACGTCCTTCCATCCTTGCTCGTTGGGATCCGGAAGGCTGCACACATCGAGCACGAGCTCGGTGAGGATCAGTCACGTCTAGGAGTTGAGTTATGTGTGTGCGGAGTAGGGGGGACTCAGTACCGAGCGGGGCCTGTGAACTGGGGCGGCTGGCCCTGGACGAAGGAGGTGGTGTTGAAGGGACGGCGCTGAAGAATGCGGAACTGAACGAGGTGGAGGTGGACGGGGTGGGACAGGGGCGTGACGTTGATCAGGTTCCACACCTCGGTGGCGTCCACGAACGGCGTCTCGGTGGGCGGGTCGTGGAACTCCTTTCCGCCCAGCGAGAACATGACGCCCGAAACTGTGACAGGCGACAACGAGCATGACGATGAGCGTTTGGTGGCGCACTTCAGTGAAGCCCTAGTCGTCGCGCGGGGAGATGGGACGTGTACCGGTGCTGTTGGGAGTGCGGACGATCAGAAGGGGAATGTCCCTCACCTTCTCCACGAGTCCCTCGGGCAGCTCGGTGAGCTTGGGCAGCGGCGGCACCTGGGCCACCTTTTGCAGCGAAGGGATGCAGTATGGCCTCCTCGCTCCTGTTGAGTGTCGGGTGAGTGTCCCACTCGTGCACTAGTGTACACATTTAAGCATACCACTCCATCCGCAACGTTGTCGTACCTCCGTCCTTGAGCACCCTGAACTGCATAATCTGCCTGAAGCTCTCAACCGCATCGCCGGCTGATGAAACACGCACACGATCACGCGGAGCGCAAGGTGAGGGGCTGCTGCAGTGACGCACACCAGGAATGGATTGATTGGTTGAGGGAAGGTGCGACTGGGCGCGTTACCATCGGTGCCAACGAACGGAACGGGCGCGGTGTTGCGCAGGAAGAGGGTCTCGCCTTCGTATCCATAGAAGTCGATGATGATGTCGGCCCGCTCCGAGGGTCCCATGATGAGCTGCTTCACGCGCACCGGCTCGTTGAGGAAGCCGCCGTCGCTGCCAATCTGGTGTTCATGAAGAGCAATCACGCACGCGGGTATAAGCTGCTGAACGAGAGAACGAGAGAGGGAGGGATGAACACTGACCTGCCAGATGGTGGGGCCATCGGGAAGGCTCATGCGCAGGAAGCGCGAGTTGCAGCCGTTGAGGACACGGAAACGGTAGGCGCGCGCCTTGACCTCCATGAACGGGAAGGCCTTGCCGTTCACTGTCGGCACGTCGCCGTCAAAGGCTCCCCACTGGAACGGATAGAACAGCTGCGGTGGTGGTGTGCCGTGTGTAGTGACACAAACATCGTCAGTCATGTCCAAGTTCAGGTGCAGGAGGAGGAAGCGAACCTTGCCATCGGCCTGGATGATGCGATCCTGGATGGCGAGAGGCATCTCGTACTTGCCCCGCGGCAGGCCCAAGCAGTGTTCGTCCTCATCGCGCAGCAGGTAGAATCCTGCGTGTGTGTGTGATCAGCCTCAATTGGCTTCTCTTGGAAACTAGACAGCGAGCAGGTGTATACCGAGAAGGCCAGCGTAGACGTTGACGCGAGTCCTGGTCATCACGTGGTCGTGGTACCACATGGTGAGCGGCTTCTGCTTGTTGGGGTAGCGATAGACGGTCTGCTGACCGTTGGTGATCCAGTCCATCGAGAAGCCGTCGCTCTTCGGATCGACGTGGGCGCCGTGCAGGTGCACCACACCGGACGAGTTGGCTGGGTCGGCCACTGTCGGTGTGCGCGTGTGTGTGCAGAGTGTGAGTGCGAGTGCCAGTGGGCGAGTGTGAAGCTGGGTGTGGTGTACGTACTGCCCGCCATATTCATCGGCTCAGTGGGGAGGATGTGCTGCTCGGGCAGAGCGCTCTTCCAGGTGACGTGAACGGGACGGCCCACGGTGGCCTCGAACGTGCCGCCAGGGTAGGTGCCGCCGTAGCCGTAGACCTGCACACCGATCAATGCGTGAGTGTGTGCTACAGGTGAGGCATTGCCATCGTCTCGCACTGACTAGCGCGAGTAGGTGATATACCTGAACGAAGGGCAGATCCGGATGGAACTGATGAGTGACCACGCCCATGGTGACGGTGTACTCGTCCGCCGCGCCGCACGCATTGTCGGGCACGTAGACGTGGGGCTTGGGCAGCGGCTGAGCCCAGCGGGTGAGGTTCACCGACGCTGGCAGCGGCTGGCCCATCTGTGTGTCACACACCATACCACGCACACCACTCTGCGCATCAGCAAGTGACAAAGTTGTGTGATCGATGGGTGTAAGGCCAGAGCGTTGGTACCACGCAGAGGGAGCCATAGAGTCCGACGAGCAACAGCGCCACCACCAGGTGGGTCGGGGAGAGCTTCATCGCGATCCAAGAGGTACGACGACTGCTGTGTGGGCGACCAGAGGAGAGTGTACAGAGGCGCGCGCGAGAGTGTGATGATGATGAAGATGAAGTGTGGCCGGCCCAGGGCTTTTTGAATCACTCACCTAGTCTCAATCAGCCAATCAGTCGTCCGGTCACACCGGTGGCACTAAAGCTACCACCAGTGTTGGTGTGGTGCACCAGGAGAGAGGAACTGGTTCGCTACGGTCCCGCACCACATAAGCGAACCTGTGCGCCGTGGGTGGCATGTGACCGTAAGCTGCGTGCGACGTCGCTCTGCCTTGTAATGCCGGTCTCTTCTCGGTCGGCTCTCCGCACAACGTCCAGCGCTCGTGTTTGTGTCCGACAGCAGGAAACCAAAAACAATTGGTCCCCGGTCCGCGGCATAGGTCACCACCATCTTCCGTTCCATGACGCGTGAGTGTTGTGGCCGAGAGAGGATAGGTCCAAGTAGACGCACCAGCGGCATCTATCATCTTTTTCAACTTTCACGAAACAATCACGAAAAAGAAGAAAAGGAAAAATAGAGAAATTGTTTTCTGCAGACAAAAAGGGTGCCCGATGATTGGGGAACAAAGGGGGACGAGGAAAGGGTCATCATCCCCATAGGCACACGGTGCAGTCCTTGCTGCCGCTCCACACGTAGGTGTGCGTCTGTTGGGCGCCGGTGAAGGCGTCGACCTCCACCACGGGCACCTGGATCACGCTCAGGATGCTGTCCTGGTGCTCCCGCGACAGGTTCTTCATGAATTGATGCGCCTGTTGAGTGTGTGTGTGGTTGTGGTGTGTGTGATCACGCAAGAGCAGAGGAGAGAAGACGGTCATCAGCTGGCCGATCAACTCATGGTGGACGGGGGAATGTGGTACGCACCTGCACATCCCAGAGGAAGACCTGTTTGTCCCATCCGCAGCTCCACACACTCGTGCCGTTTGTACAAAAGTTGAGCACCTCTCCGTTGTGACCCTCGAGCGTCGCCACGCAATCGCCGCCCCTCTGTACAGGTAGACGCGTTATGAGTTGAGCTGAGGCCACGAGCACACGAGCCAACAAACAACATAGGAACTGGAGCGGAGAGAGAGGGCAAGTGCTCACCTCTTGTGGGTTCCAGACTTTGATGAGCGTGTTTGTCGAGCCCGACCAGATCTCCTTCCCGACGGTTATCATGGTCTTCACCTCGCCCTTGAAGTCCAAGTAGCCCTTGCACACTTGCGTCTGTACGTGGCGTGCATGGTTGTGTGAGACAAAACATAGAAGGACCTTGTGGGGATGACTGGGAGCGGAGAGAAGACAAGGGAGGGGCAAGTACGTAGGGATCGAAACACAGGATTATAGGGTCGGAGGCAACCCACACGTGGTTCGAGTGGTAGACCATGGCGAGAGGCACGGGCATCGTCAGTAGGCCGGGCAGCTGCGGCGGCGGGGTCAGCTTGAAGGTCTTCTTCAGCTTCTTGTTCTGTTGGTGTTGGTTTTGGTGCAAAGCGTGAGCGTTCGTCCATGACCATAGAGCGTTCCATGAAAAGGAAGAGGGCGCAGAGGGGCACTGTACCACCGAATCCCACACGTGGATGCATCCGGTCTCGAAGAGTCGCGAGGTCGACTTCTTGTTGATCTCCCTCGTGCCGCCCCACACGTGCGAGTGAGCCTGCCAGCGGAGCACACAAGCGTGTTAGATCACAACATTTGTTTGGGAAGGGTCCTCATGGTGATGAGAAGCGCGTGCGGTTGTACCTTGGTGTCACCTCGCGGCCCAGGAACCTCGATGAGGCAGTAGACCTGGTCCTGCGTGCGTGCATCGGCCAGGTACTCACCTTCGCTGCTCCACACCTTGACACTGTTGCCCAGGGCGCACGACCATACTTCCTTGTTGGCCACCACCAGTAGTCGTGTGACGGACTTGTCGTGCATTTGCATCTCCTTGATGAGCGCGCCCGTCTGCAACAAACGCCACAAAGTGTTGATTAGCGTGAGCCGCGGCGGAACGCGAGGGTGAGGAGATGCGTACTCGAGCGTCCCATATCTGGGCCTTGCCGTCAGCGGTGCCGGTCCACACACGACCAGCCAGATGGACCATGGTTGTGATGGCAGCCGACACCGGCGGTAGCGTCTTGTGGAAGATGCTGCCCTGCACGTTGTACTCACGCAAGGGCCTATACCGCGAGCGTGAAGAACGTCAGGGGTGGGTGTTGCTGTGCTGGACATTGACGAGGCGAGCAGCGCGTACATCTCAGTCTCAGATGACGTCTCGAGGACAGGCGATGGTGTGCCGGGATCGGCAACTGCTGATGGGCGAGAGGTAATGTCTGTGCTGTACGTCGACGTCGAAGCGAACGAGGACGGCAGTGTGGGCTGCGGTTGTCCGCGTTGGCCCGCCACAAGAGCTGGTCGCAACGGGTCGACAGCTGTTTGCGATGAAATGTGTTGTTAGTCTAATTGAGAAAAGGAACTCAACCGCAGCGAACGCACCTCGGCCTGCCTTGTTGGGCATGATAGTCTGGATCGATCGCGGTGGCTCGCGTTCCTTGCCCTTGTCGAGCGCGAGGGAGTTCTTGGCCGGGAGAGGGGCCACAGAGGCAAGCGGTCGCGCAGCCTGTCGATACTTCATAGAAGGCATCGAATGTGTCACTCGAGCCGGCTCGGCGCTAGGCGCCGCCGCCGCAGCCTCAGATTCTGGAGAGCAGAAGAGTGTGAGATGAGCAACAGCAAAACAGTTGTTCGCAATGGCGCAAACGTGCGACGTACCCGTGATGGTGGGGATCTCCATAACGGGTAGCGTGGCCTTGGTTGCGGGGAGACGATCACGCGTCATGGCGTCGAGTTCTATGCAGACCTCGTTGAACGACGGACGCTCGGCCGCGGTTCCCGCCCAGCAGCGCTCGATCAGCGAAGCGAACTCGGGGCACGTCTTGAAGCAGTCATCTGTCATGGCGGTGGGGAGTGTGAGTGTGAGGCCGTGTGATCTGGGCCGGGTGGTGGAAGATGTTACCGGGAATCTTGGGCCGTTCGCCGTTGAGAACGGCATCTTCGATGGCCGAGAGGAAGGTGATGTGGCCGAGGAAGTCTTCTCGCGCCACGAGCTCCCACAAGATGACACCATACGAGTAAACATCGACCTTTTCGTCGTAGCCCTCTTTCCGCATCAACTCGGGCGCCAGCCAGACCGGGTTGTCGACGGCCTTGGAGCCTGTGATCGACGTTAGCATTAGAGTGGACATAAGTCATCTATGCAAGTTGGCTTGGTCAGGAGTACGTACTGAGTTGGGGCGCCAACATGAGTGATCGCGAGAGACCAAAATCGGCGACCTTGGCCACCAGCGTGGGATAGCCGGCCTCAGTTTGTTGGACGGTCATCTGCACTCCCACGAATCGGTTAACTGAACTGATCTTGCACGGGGAGAACTGGATTTGCGCTGGCGTACCAGGACGTTGGGGCTCTTCAAATCTCTGTGAATGAGGGCTGGCTGGAAGTTGTGCATGAAGCGCATGCCTTGAGCAATGTCCGTGGCGAGCTTTAGAATCACCGCCCAGTTCATCGGCCTCTCCTACAGTTGGCACGTAACGAACCATTACCGATCGTTAGTGAACGCTACGCCACAGACATTGGCGATTCCCGCGGCGAGAGGGTACCTTATCGTGGATGAAGTCGTAGAGCGAACCGAGCGAACAGAACTCGAGAAGCATGCAGAATGGGCTCATACAGAGACCGCGAACGCCCATGATGTTGGGGTGCACCATGTCACTGCACAGCAGCGGTCAGAATGGCGCTTTATGAGAAGCCGTGGCGGCGACCGGTCAGAACTGTACCTCATGAGAAGGACTTCAGCCCTGAACTCCTTGAACACGTCCAGAGGGTTGACAGCATCTTCAAAGTCGAAGCCCAGCGACTCGGCCGTGCTGCTTGTGTCGAGCGTGAGCTGCTTGAGAGCAATAATCTCGTCGTTCCATACAGCCTGGATCGAACATAACGCAAGAGATGAGCAAGGTGTGGTCGAGCAACAATGTGCTGATGAGTGAGCCAACGCACCTTGTACACTTTGGCGAAGCCTCCTTCACCGATCTGCTTGATGACCTTGACGTCCTTGTAATCGACCCTGGCGCCGTTGAACTCGGAGAGCGCCACATCCGGCGCAAGCGCAGCCACCAAGACGTCCTTGATGCCTCGGCACTTAACGTGGCTTTGGTTGGCCGACACCGCCTGCTCCACGAGCGGCAGTGGGAACTGGTAGGGGTCCGGGCTTTGCTCTGTTTTGATAGAGAGACGATTAGGCGTTGCGGGTTTGCCTTGAAACAATCTGATCTGTTCTGGCGAGCGCGGGCATATACCTTTGATACAATGCACGCAGGGCACGGTGGCCTCGTACTTGACGCGCAGCCAATCGAGCACCAGGGTGTCGATGTTCTGCACGAGACGGGTAAGGTGCCTGGCCGGCTTGGGGCCTCGCACCCACAGCTCGAGACACCAGGGCATGGTTTTGTGGCGAGGGTTCTTGCGGATGCTGAGCTTGACACGCTCCGTATCCTTCGCAAGCACAATACCTGCCAAATTGAAGGCGAAAAGGCGAGAGTCAGTGGGCAGTGGATGGAAGAGCTGCGAGGAGGGAGGGAAGGGAGAAATGAATGTTACCCTGCTTCCAGTACAACAGGGGCATGAACGACTGCGAGACCAAGAACCGAACGATGAGACGAGAGAAGAAACCGAGCGGCACAAACTCGAAGTTGTACACTCGACCCGCCTAGGTAGATATCAGCCAATGGTGAGTACGACACTGTCATGTTCCATGAAGCCAACGGATCAAGAAGCAAACACATACCTGAGGAATGTTCTCAAATTCAGGCCAGTGCCTACTGAAGAGCGATTCATCGGGCGTTCGGTCGGGTAGGAGACAGGGGATGAGAATCTTTTCGCTGCCGTCCATGGTGAGCTTGCACATGACCTGGAACTTCTCCAGCATGGCCACCAGCTGCACAGCATTTGCGAGAAACAAGCGTCAACCCAATCTGCGGACAGATCGCGGCGCCCTGAACGAGAGCGAGGAGGCGGAAGGAATCACCAACCTTGGAGTGAAGGTGGGTGGGATGGGTGGGCGGCTTCCACAGCTGAGGCAGGTCTGAGTAGTTCAGGACACCATCCTGGAGTACAGTTTGAAAAAAGGCAGGTTGAGCGACGTGGTTGTGATGTCAACATGTCAAGGCAGCTGCTGGCGGGCGCACCTTGATGAAACCAAACTTGAGCGAGACCACGGTGGCAAACGTCTTGGTGATCCACTGCGGGTCAACGATAACCACGTCTTGGAGCTCCTTGTCGTTGAACCATAGCAGAGAGCCCTGTAGATATCACCAGTTCGCATACATGCAGGAATGAGTTCAGAGCAAAACGGTCGACGAGAGGAGGGTCGACGAGAGGAGGCCCTGCGTACCAGGTCGTTGAGGAACTTTGTGGCTGTTGTGATCGAATCCTCGGGGATCTTGGCCTCGAGAGCCATTCGCTTGTAGTCGTACCACGGGAGCAGGGGCGGGTTAAGCGTCTGCTGAGCGCCTGGACAGTTGAACGAAAGTGTTGTCAGCAAGGGCTAGGTAGTTTGATGAATGAGTCGAGGAACAGGCAGTCAGTACCGCCAATCTTCTCCTCCAGACTGAGGAACACGAGCGGAATCGTGTCAGGCATGTACGGCTGTGACAGCGCAAGATCCATGATCTTGTTCTTGAGCTCCATCAGACCCTGCATGAGGCACAACCAGGCGGACGATGCGTGAGTTGGACATTGGCCAACTAACATCGACCAACACGTAAAACATGCTTACCTTTTGCGTCTCGTTGGAAATGGCAAAGTGGGCTTGGATTTGGAGCTTGAAGAGAGTGCCATACTTGCGCTTGACCGAATCGAAATAGTGGTCCACGTACTCCTTTGTGCACGCCTTATCTTCGGCGTGCGTTCCCACGAGGATCACCGGGGCATTCTCTGCAAAGAAGAGCTCAGTGAGCACATATGCTATCCCAGAGTGACGGTATGGAAGAAGAGTGAGTTGCCGAACCTGTGCGAGAGCCAATCGACTGCAGCCAGTACTCGATTTGCGATTCCTCTTCCGACTCGAGGAGGTTGAAGATGAGAAGATAGATGGCGCGCGTGGAAAGGAAGAAACCGTGCGTGGCGTAGTACACCTCCTGCTCGGCACGACGAAATGAAAAGGTGAGCACCACCGCGCGCGCAAAGAGCGACGGCATAGGCTAGACACCGTACCTGACCGGCAAAGTCCCAGCACGAGAAGTTGATCGACTTGTCCTTGTACTTGTCCTGGTTCGGGTGCTTGACGTTCCACATTCGAATGTCGATACCTGTGGTTGAGCAACACGATTTGGTAGGACACGGACCAATGGCGGGTGGACACAGTTAGCGAGAACCAATTAATGAGAAGCACTGAGGCTTGTGGGGGAACGTGATGCCGTACCGTCTGTGGCCAGGTTTGTCTTCTTGGCGCGGGGCTGCACCGCCGTAACAGTACCCGACGTGGAACCCAGCGCCTTCTCCTCCTTGGTCGTCTTTGCCAGATTGCCCATCAGCGTCGTCTTGCCAACGTTTCCTGTTGCGGTGAACGAGAGAGGAGATGAAGTCAGTCAACACTCAGAGGAAGCACGATCAGAGGAGAGTGAGCGTGGAAGCGATACCATTGCCGACGAACATGAGCTTCATGCGGAAGACCTCTTCGGAGCCTTCGTTCTGGAGCTTGATGAACTTGAGCGTTTCGTAGCCGCCGGCGTTGATGATGCTCTTGAAGTGAGAGCCCATGCAACTCATTTGCGAGAGTGGATTGTCGCGAATATCGAGGAACTCGAGCGCTTGCATGCCACCAAGAGAGAACCTGACGATCATCAACCGCGACAAGTGTCAGGACATAGCTCGCAAGACGTGGAAGAGACTAGACAGACGCGTGTCAACGCACGTACCTTGGAATGTTGTCGAGCCTGTTTGCGGCCAACAGCAACCTACGGAGACGAGGCAAGTTGGCGATGGCCAACGGGATCTCGATGAGCGAGTTGCGGCACAGATCCAGCACCTCCAGGCTCGGCAGCTCGCCGATCTCCACGGGTATCCTCAGGATGTTGTTTTCCTGGAGGTTCAGCTCCTCCAGCCTCTTGAGTGTGCCTATCTCCTTGGGGATCTCACGCAGTCGGTTCTTGGAGAGATCGATCTTTCGCAGCCCCGGGAATCGATCAATGATGTGCGTGTTGATGTAACACTGCTCGCGCATTGGCAGCTCGAGCCTGTCTGACTTGCCCGCCAGCAGCTGTTACGCATTCATCCCCGAAAGAGAGATGAGTGCAATTGCTCATAACAGAGCCGTGAGACTGGTGCTGGAGCGACAAAGGTACCAGCTGGAAGCCCTCGTTAGATTCGAGGATCTGATCGATCTCCTCTCGCATGCCAGGCGTGATGGCGTCAAGCTGCGCTTCGCCGAGGCCCAGCGCACCGAGCTCGATCGTCTGTGCAGGTGTGCACACACAGAAGGGAGGAAGGAGAGGTGAGCGCTCGCCTCTCTGTGCACAGAGTGCGGTGTGCACAGACGTCAACGCACACAGGCCACACGAATGTGTGCATACATACCTCCTCCTCCATGAACAGCTCGGTGATGAAGACGTTATTGTTGAGGCAGTTGATCATGTGTCGCGTGCCCTTGCGCGTCAAGCCGTTGAAGGAGATGTCGAACGAGTTGATTGTCTTGTTCTTCTCCAACATACGCGCGAGATGCACCACGCCTGGCCATCACGAAAGAGTCAGCTTTGTCCACATTTTATTAAATAAATATTTATTAAAAAAATAATTTGTGAATTAAAATAATGCGTAGAAAGAAAAAAACGCAACGCGATGCGGGGGGGGAAGAGAGAGATACCGTCGTCGCCGATGAGGTTGTGGCTCAGGTTGAGAGTCTTGACGGTGCGGTTCTCCATGAGAACGTCGGCGAGGTCCTCGGCGGCCCATTTGTCGAGGTAGTGATTCTGGAGGTCCAGTTCGGTGTCCTGCTTGTTGTTCTGGCGCAGATTGTCGAGGATGATCTGGAACTCCTTCTCCTTGAACTTGGCGGGCCGGCGGCCCTTCTTGGCCTGCACCTTGCCCAGCGCCCCGCTCGTGCCCGACTTGGTGCGCGTAAGTTTGGGCGTGCCGCCGCCGCTGCCTCCCTGTCCATTGACCGCGCTACGCTTGTCGATGCTCGATTGCGATGACCCGAGGCCGCCGCGCGGCGACTCTATGCCGCCCTCGCTCCCATAGCTGAGATGGAGGCTCGAACCCGAGCCCTGCTTGGAGATGGTCTGCGCGTCGAGATTGTCCTTGACCGATTTGCGCCTATCGCCGCTGCTGCTGCCGCCGCCCGAGTTCTTGGAGGCCTCCTTCTCCTCCTTGTCGCGTCGCTTCTTGGCCTCCTTCTCCTCCTTGGCCTTGCGCTTCAGCTCCTCCTTCTTGCGCTTCTCCTCTTCCTTCTTGCGCTTTTCATCGTCCTTTTGCTTCTGCTTGAGCGCCTTCTTCTCCTCCTTGGTCAGCTTGCGGCTCTCCTTCGAGGGCAGGCCATCGATAGGATTGCTATTGCTGTACATTCTCTCTTCCTACAGAGCTGCTACCACCACCGCCGCCGCCGCAACCTCGCCCCTCACCGTCTCGTCGTCGTCGTCAGGTGAGTGCCGCCCCTTTGGCGTAACTGAAAATCAAATAAAATATTCTAATAATAATTGATATTGCGGCTGCAGGTCCACCCCTCTTGTTATCTTTCCTCTGTGTCTCTTCCTTGCGCTAATGCTCCTCTTGCCAGCCGAAGAGGTCTTCCGCTCGTTGTTGGATGCGCGCCACCGTTACGCAGACGGAGGGGGAACAGGAGGCAGAGGAAGGACGGCTGACGGAGACGAAGCCGACAGGTGGAGACGCCACAAATTAACCTGCGTGTCCGGAAAAATCCGAGCTTACCTGAAATTGCGCCACGGGCAGAAAATAGCCACTTCGGCACAGGCCAAGTTTCTCGGCACATCAATGTCGTGGATTGCGGCTATCAGTGTCAAACGAAGTGAGGTTGGCCTCTCCACAGGCAAGCCCTGACGCTTTGGAGGGACAGTAGTAGGGGTCCACTCCTTCCCAGTAATCTGACACTGTGGTACACTGGTTCAAGGTCCTGGATTGTCAGACAAAGAGAAGATTGAGTGGGCGTGAACCAAGGGCATGTGGGTAGAAAGAACATACTTGCTGTTGAGCTCGTAGCTCAGAAGGCGAAGAAATCAGCCTCGGCGGTCAACCGTCCAGTTCGGCAATGGTTGATGAAGCCGTACGACGAATATAATTCTAGACAATACACTTTTACAAGGAGAGAGGGAGGAGAGAGGAAGAACTAGGGGAGTAGAAGTAGTACATCGGCCTCGGTCTCGCGATTGTGACAACGATAGGGGACTCTGTTGGTCGCTCACCGCGCCTACTTGCCGACGCTGCCGCTTCTCCCAGCTCGGGTGACGTTGCGTTGCTGCGAGTCCAGCATGTGCTCGCTGCTCTGTGGCGGGACGCTGTCGTCCGTGCCCGATGCGTCGACGCTCAGAATCTGAATGTGCGGAGAAACGACAATGTGCCACCGTTGAGAACCACAGTTAGACGCGTATGCATCGTTGAGGGGCAAACACTCACTCACACTCATGCACACCCACACGCATTACGCGTAACGAGAAAACGCAAAAGAGGCCAAGGTCGTACGGGTTCTTTGCACACTTTTGGCGCAGTGGCGAGGCTGGACTCCTCGGACAGGGATGACGAGCGCGTCTGGCGTGAGAGCGCGACGTCCTTACCCGTGGACAGAGCCCTGTTCCTGCCGAACTGGGAGAAGTGAAAAGGACAACACTGCATGAGACAAAATGGGCTTAAACGCAAAAACGGCTACGTCATGATGATGAGGAGCTACAGCATACCTGAGGAGAGTCTTCGGCATCGGCCACCGATCGCGACCTCGACCGCTCACGGTGTGCCGACAGCTTGTGTTTCCTCTTCTTCTTCTGCTTGTCTCCTGGTTCCTTCGCTTTCTTGTCCCTCTTCTTGTCCCTCCGGCTGCCCTTTTTGTCCTTATGTACACTCTCGGGCTCCGTCGCCGGCACCACGGACGATCCCCTATTCAGCTTCTTGAGCTTGCTCCCCTTGGCTTTATCGGGCAATGCGGGCGTGAAGTTAAAAGGCGAGACGTGGGGCATGTCTCCCGCGACCACGTCATCCTCCTCTGGAAGTGAGCCGGTCACGTCCGACATCGAACGCCTGTTTCTGCTCAACGCGCCACTGTCGTTTCATGATGTGGCGTGGTGCATAAACGCTGTGAGCCAAGGGCGTCCAAACAAGTACCACGATCAGATAAGGGCGTGCACTGGGTCTCACCTGTGTGCCTGTGCCAGGTTGGGCTCACTCTCGGATAGTTTGGGCGGAAGACCCTTCTCCTTGGTGTGGCCTGTCTTCTTGGCCCTCTTTTTGCGTGATCGCGGCGTGGCCTTGGCATCTTGGCCCGCAATGGAGCTGGACGAGGATGAGGATACCACCGGCGAGTCGAGCGGCAGATATCTGTCGAGAAGGACCACGACGACCGAGATGTTGTCGGTCGAGCCCTTCCAAAACGCTTGATCCCTGAGCTTGCTCGCCGCTGCAAGAGACGCGGATCGGCAGCAAATGAGCGCATGTCACAGCTACGAGTACGTTTTATGAGAGTTCACGTACCTTTGGCTGGATTGCCTGAAGTGGCCAACTCGCAGTTGACGATGTCAACCGCGGTCTGGTTGTCGATTGTGTCCCAGCAACCATCGCAGGCCAGTATCAGGAATTGGTCCTCCCGACACAGGTTGACAACACACGTGCCTGCTCGCCGTTCTCATGCGTTAGTGGTCCAATACGCTCATGTGCAACCCATGAAGAGAAACGCACACACGCACGCGCAGTGAGGGTAAATGGTCATCAGTACCTGGCTCAGCAGACACGTAGGGCTTCATGCTAGCATCACCGAGGGATCGAGAGATGGCGATCACGCCATTCACCCTGTTGGAGGTGACGAAGCCGTGGAGGGCCCGTATCCGCTCGGACTCAGCCATTAGCTTAGGAGTGTGATCCACCGTCAGCGGAAAGGCTTTGCCCTGTTGTAAAGCGTGTGATGATCAGCAACACAGCTACACATTCAAGCCGCCAAGCGTGCACTGATCACATGAAAGCAGATGCACGCACTCGTCTGCATAGCACAGCTCTGGCGTCGCCAACGTTTGCCACAAAAAGTTTGTTCAGCCTGGAAGTCAACGTTGGCAGAGGAGAATAGGTCAGTTCAGTCACCCGTTGGGCAAGAAAACCGAAAGACGATACGCACCTCATAGAGGCCAGGGTGACCACCGCCGTCGCGCCGTCGCGATTATCTTTCATAAGCTCGTCCATCTCCATAAAGCTCTTGACCAGAGCGCTGAACATTGCCTGCGCCTCCTTTGACGCATCTTCGCCCACGGTCTTGGGAAAATCGATTGACTCCTCGTCGCTGTCCTCCGGCTCTTGTTCGTCCGGCTCCTCCTCACCTACCGTCTCCGCCCGCTGCTTCTCCGCACTCATTCGTCCGCTCAAATCGCTCAGTCCCCCCTCATCCTCCTTCTCCTTTCTCGCGGTTCGTTCTCCTGAGCCAACAGAGTCGTCGCTCTGCGCCTTAGTCCTAGAGAGCTCTCTTGACTTCTTGATCGCTCGTTTGTTCCAAAATGCGCCCTTTCGCTGCTTCCCGTTCTCGCCCGCGCCGTCCTTCTCCTTTCCTTTATCGCTCATCCGCTTCTTCTCTGCCTGCTCGCTTTCCTCCACCACCTTCTTGGCGAGCACGCCGTGAAAATGGTCCGCTGCGAAGACGGCAGATGCCCTGCCGGCGTGACCGTCAAACACCGCGAAGAAATCCTCACCTGTGAAGGAATGAAACAAGCCTGAGCAAGCCATGTGTGCGTCGTTATTGCGCATGCAAAGGAAGTGGCGTACCCTCGGTGCCCGAGAAGGCGAGATGAGAAGAGACGGTGTCTTCCATGTGCGGTCTCTTGCCCATCATCTCAGCGATACCGGCAACGCGTGACTTTTCGCTCTTGGACTTATTGAGCTTCTCCGCGTCCTTGAGTCTCGACGCGGTCCGTTTGCGCTTCTTCCTCTTCGCTTGGCCGAGCAGCAGAGCCAGATCCGGAATGAGGTTGTCCTCGAGATCCATGTGGTAGCAGTTGCCGTTCCTCATGACCTGGAGATCCTCGGGGAGCTCGGTGAGGCTATTGTGCATGAGGTAGAGCACACACAAGTTGGTCAACTTGTCGAACTCGGGCGGCAGATTGCTCAGCCGATTGTAGGAGAGGTTGGCCTCGCGCAGGGAATGGAGAGAGGTGATGAAGGAAGGAAGCGCGGTGATGGCGTTGTTGGAAAGGTCGAGGATTCGGATCTTGTTAAGACGCGTGAGCACCTCGGGCAGCTCAGTGATTTCGTTTCGGCTCAGGTAGAGCTCCTTGAGCGAATTGAGGTTGCACAATCCCTCTGGAATTGACGCAAGTTTGTTTCCGCTCAGAACCAACTGCTCCAGCGCCGGCATTGTCGCTTTCTGGATCAAGAGTTAATACGTGTATGGCTGATGAGAAGCTGGGAAGCTGTTTCGCCAAGCGTTGCACGTACCTCGAAGGCGGCAAGACCGGATTCATCCAGCAGGTTGTCGCCCAAGCACAGCATTTCGATGAACTTCAGCGAGCCAATGCCGTCCGGGAGTTGCTTGATCGAGTTCTGATAGAGCGAGAGAACCTGTCGAGTGCAGCACGCCAGAGTGAGCATGCGAGAAAGCGCGGTGGGACGAAGATCACGATCAGCGAGAAAGGAGAGAGGGAGGAAGAGAGACCTGAAGACGAGAGAGCTGGCAGATCTCGGCAGGGAGAGTAACGAGCTGATTGTCGGCGACGTGGAGGTGCTGAAGGCGGTAGAGGTGCCCTAGCTCCGGCGGGAGATGGGTGAGGTTATTGGAGTCGAGCTTAAGAACCTGCAGCTTGTCGAGCTTGAAGATGTCGATGGGCAAGTCGTCGAGGCCGTTGTTAGAGAGATCGAGCTCTTGAATGAAGGCGATGTTGGACAGCTCGACAGGCAGAGTGGAGAGGGCGTTGCGGCTCAGGTAGAGCTTGCCCAGGAAGGAGAGCTGGCCCAGCTCAGGAGGCAGGGTGCTGATCCGATTCTGGTTGAGGTTGAGCTCCATGAGAACGGTCATCTCGCCGATCTGCCGAGGGAGGGTGGTGAGCTTGTTGTGCGAGAGGTTGAAGGTGGCGAGTTCGCAGAGCTGGCTGATGTTGTCGGCGACATCGCACAGGCCGTTGTTGTGGAAGTTGAGGGTAATAAGCGACCGACAGAGCGCGAGAGTTTCGGGAAAGCTCGTGAATCGGTTGCCGCTGAGGTCGAGCTCGGTGAGGGACTCGCCGAAGGGCACGATCCCGTCCGGGAGCTGCGCGATTCGATTGCACGAGATGTTGAGGGTTTTGAGGAAGCCCAGCCGGGAGATGGGCTCGGGGAAGTCGACAAAGAGGTTGTTGGCGCAGGTGAGCTGTGTGAGGCTGGCGAGATCGCCAAATTCGGGGGGCAGCGTCTTGAGTCGATTGTTGTCGATGTCGAGGCTCTTGAGCGCGTGCAGTCTGCCCACCTCGGGCGGCAGCTGCCTGAGGTTGTTGGTGCTGAGGTCGAGTACCGTGAGATTGGTCAGCTCGCCCACCCCCGGCGGCAGGTCCTCGAGCAGGTTGCAGTGCAGGATGAGCCGCACCAGCGCCGTGGCGAGGGCGCCGATGCTGGTCGGCAGCGAGCGCAGGCGATTCTTGCCCACATCGAGCACCTCGAGCTCCTTGAGCGAGTTGTTGCCGAACGAGGGCAATCCCGTGAGCTTGTTGCCGTTGATGCGCAGGCTGGTCAGCTGAGGCAGTAATCGGAACACCTCCTCCTCGAGCGCCGTCAGCTCATTGCCGCTCACGTTGAGCGCCGAGAGCTCCCTCAGATCGAACAGGCCCTTGGGCAGAGCGCGCAGTTTGAATCCCTGGAGATCGAGAGCAAAGGTCTGCCGCGCCGTCGCCATTTTGGCCTCCATCTCCTTCTCCATATCCTCGGCCGGATTCTTCGATGATGATTGGCCGCCCCCTCCATGTGAACTCGATTTGGGCGACATTGGTGCATTTCGGTCCTCATCGCGCCGCGGTCCTCCATGTTTGGCGTTGTTGTTCCCCATTTCTTGATTCTCCCCCTCCTCTTCTTTTGGGGTCGCGCGGCGGAGATGGAGCCTCCCCTCGTGGGAGTCGAGGGGTCGGGGGTACGCGCGCGCCTTCCCTGTCTATGCGGCGCGTATTCAGTCGAGGGGCTGAGATCCTTCCTTCCAAATGCGCTCCTCTCTGCCTCTCCCTTCTCTCTGGCCTCTCCACTCTTTTGGATCCAAAACCCCCCTCTCTTCTTTGTGTCTCTCTTGGCGCCCAAAACCTTTTTTATTTATTTATTTTTGGCCGGCGACGGCCAGACAGTCTCAGGGACCTGGGGTGTATCTTGTGCGCAACGAGCAGGGCAACACGCGATTGCTGCTGGCGCTTTGTGCTTGCTATTCACACGGCCACGCGCCACCTGAAGAACGCGAGAAGGAACCGTTTTTGTCAAAAGAGGGCGTGCCCTTCACTTCACCCCCCAGGAGTACGCCTTTTCAGGGAAGGGCACTCGGCAGACGTCTGGCGGACAAGGCTGCCCTGTTGGGTCACCGATGAAGTGGGCGTGTATTGTGCGCGCGTAATGTGTGTTGTAGTTGATGTTGATGTTTTGTCGAGGGACCGAAGCCGCAAGCAGCGAAGTGACGCCGTGATGCCGCCGGTCTGTCGCAAGATAAGCCAGTCCAGTTCGTTCTCTCCTCTCCTCTCCCTCACCGCCGTGCTCCCCGTATTGTACACCGTAACGCCGGTCTTGGCGAACACTTGGCCGCCTTCTTCTTCTTCGAGCCCCTCGTCGCATCGTTGCCCAGCCGTTCTCTGCCGGCCGCCGAGGGCTAGGAACGCGAGAACGAGAGCCTTCGCTTCTTCTCGGTGGTGGCGAACGCCTTCCGTCGCTCGTCGGTGGTCGTCGGTGCGCTGATGTAGAGCTCGCTTGCCTCAACGGTCGAGGTGGACTCTCGGCCGAGAGCGGCGTAGGGCGAAGAAGCGGCGAGGACCAGCGACGACGAGGTGGCAGTGTAGCAGGCGGCGCAGCTACTACGCAAGGAGCGCGGAGGATCCACCCGCTCGCCGTCGAGCATCTTCGGTCGCTTGGTGGAGTGCGGCCTCTTGAAGTCGCCATCCAGCTCGGATTGTCCTGGAGCAGCAAAGACCCTCTGCGCGCGTTCCCTGAACTCTTGCCTGGCGTCGCGAACGACATCGTAGATGAACCGATACTGCTCGGGTGTCTGCACCATGCCGGTACGGCTTTGGCGAAGGAGCATGACCGTACGCGGAATATCGATCACCTGGTCGAGCGAGTTGAAGTACTTCATCTTCTCGAGGCAGATGTGGATGGCGACGAAGGTGCCCGCACGTCCGACGCCGGCCGAGCAATGCGCAACGATCGGTCCGCCGAGGCCCGAGAGCTTGCCCTTCATGCGGTACACGTCCATCAGACCCACGAGCTCGCGGATCGTCTGCGTCGAATCGGGGGTGCCGAAATCGGGCCATTCGGTGTAGTGCAGCTGGGTGATCTGCCGTGTCTGGCCGCCGTGCTCGACGTCGAAGACGCGCTGCTCGAGGTAGGTGTTTATGATTTTGCCCTTGACGTACGTGACGCAAAAGGGTCCGAAGTGCTTCTTCTCGCCCACGTCCTCGGGCCAGTAGGCCGTCGCTTTGACGCGCTCGCGCTCGCAGAGGCGGGTAAGCATGACGATGACGGCGCTTTCATTTTCCTACGAGGAGGAACAATGGAATGGCCGCAATGGCATTAGAGAAGCGATCAACCGATCAAGTGCCAAGCAGCTCGATGCGCGCGCAAAGGCCATCATAGCTGCACCACACGAGCGCGCTAGGCCGAAGCGGGGCTTACCCAAAGCATCAGCCAGAAGTGGCTGAGGGTAGATGGGAGAGGCGCCTGGCAAGCAATATAGGTTTTCTTGGAGCCAGGGATCTCGCCATCGATGTAGTTGGCGTTGATGTAGTCGCTGTCGAGGAAGAGGTCGCGATGCGCTATCAGCTTGACCCTTGTAGCCTCGGTGGCGAGAATGTTCGAGTATCGGTTTTTGTGGTAATTGCTGCGCGTATTGGCCGAGGCGAACAGCATGACCCCCTTCTGGAGCTGCTGGTTCATCTCGGTCTGGTACTGCAGGTTGAGCTGTTCGAACTCGTCGTGGATGCGCTTGATGGTATCGTCATCGAAGCGGCCTTGGCCGGGCTCTCCAGCGGTGCTGCGGTTGATCTCTAGGTCCATTTCCACTTCTCCGTGTTTGCTAGTACCTGGGGCGATGCTCGGTGGTGTAATTGGTGACGACGAGGAAGGGGCCTTGGTGATAACGAGATTGCTGGAGGAGAGGGGCGATGGAGATGAAGACGAAGAGAGTCGCCGAGACGATGATACTACTTCAGCAGCAAGCGCCGAGTTGGGGAGTTGGTAAGAGGAAGTGGGGAAAGGGGGCATAAAACGTGTGCGTGTAAAAGATGTGCTGCTGCCTGCTCTGCCACCAGAGAGGAGAGTTGCAGAGTAGAGGCCGAAGCGGGTACTCGTAGATGGCGCCGCGAAGATGCGGCGGCGATAGATGATGTGCGTGTAAAAGCTGTGCTTTTCTGTTGGGCGCGGTTCTGTTCCTCTTCCTCGCGGGACGAGCTGTTGCCTCTTCAGTGAAGACTGTGTTTTGCTCTGGCCGAAGAGAAAACCAGGGCTGCTTTTCACAGACCGGACAAAAGCGGGAAGCACGTGTCTCCGAGCTGTCCGCCATCTGGCTCATGCTGAAATTTCGACAAAGTGATACTTTTGGCAAACTTCTCAAGGCAACCAGATGACAGGAAGAGCAAAGGAAAAAGATAAAAAGAAACACAATTAAATAAATCATAAATAATGATTTCGCGATAAAAAACAAAATAAAAAGATGGACAAAAGCGAGAGCGCGCAGCACCCAGCAGAGGGGATGGAAGCCGAGACCAGCAACGTCGGGCAGGTGCTGGATTCGCTGCTGGGAGATCTGGCTGCGGACCACGGCGCCGAAGGGGGCGGCAAGCTGTCGCAGGGCGATCTGGTGCTGTGCCTCAACAAGCTCAACGACCAGATCCACTCGCTGAAGGTGGGTGCCCTCCCTCTCCTGTGTGCTCTGTGCTCTGTGCCTCTCTAGGTCGTGTGCCCTGTGCTCGCGCTCAGCTGACACGCCCGCCGCACGCAGGGCCAAGTGTACGAAGCGATCGGACAGGGCTACGAGGAGTTCATACAGACGTTCGACAACGCCGTGCACGTCGAACGGGCCATCGTCGAGCTCAACGGCGGGCTGGCAGCGATCACACAGCAGATCGAAGACCCACACGTACGTTCGCTCGCTCACCTGCGCGCAAAGCAGCAGCAGGATGACGTCCCACAGAGCGCTGTGGCGGTGCCATACGCTTACTTCCTTGTTCATTACCATCAACAGACGGGCGTGCACGCCGCGCTGGTCAAGCCGTCCTTGGAGCTGGCGCACATCACACAGCAAGCCGCCCTCACAGACGAGCTCATCGAGACGGTGACCGTGCTAAGTCAGGTGCTCGATCACATTCGGGTCGCCGGTGTAGTGGGGGAGTCCTTACATCAGCTGATCCTGCTGTGCATGCGTGCGCGTGCGTGTGTGACAGCTCAACGACAAACTGAACGCATTCACGCATGCGATGGATGCATTTGCGCTGTCCGCAGCAGCCAAGCTCACAAGCGAAATAGTGCGCACAGCCTTCATCCCGTCCTCTTCCGCCTTGTGGGGGAGCACAACACGCCTAACCCATGCATTGCGTATTTGATCTACAAGGGCGAGCTCATCAGGAAGCTGCCCACAAAAGACCAGGACACGCATAACGTTCCCGTGGTGTTCATTGCGGTCAAGGTACTCTAGCGCTGTGGTCTCCACTGCAGGTTGCGGTCTGCTCTGAACACGTCAATTGTGGACGCTGCCTCGCGCTGTGCAGAAACGCCACAAACGACGCTGCGAGCGACTCAAGGCGAGGCTCG
Source organism: Acanthamoeba healyi (assembly GCA_000826305.1). Lineage (NCBI taxonomy): Eukaryota > Discosea > Longamoebia > Acanthamoebidae > Acanthamoeba > Acanthamoeba healyi. The sequence goes on along the minus strand of CDFA01026135.1, from coordinate 74,405 downwards.
CCGCTCTGCTGCGTCAGGCCATCACGTTCGAGACCACCTCCGTCTCTTACTCTCCGACGCTGACAGGTACCAATTCGAGCCACGTCTTGAACTGCTCGCATAACGCGCGGGCTCACCGCCACACCGCACACGCGCGTTCATTTGGCGATCGACAGTGCACTTGAGCAATCAAGAGGACGGCAAGCAGGCGGTTACCGTTCCGCTGTCTGAGATCTTCGAGGCGATGGACAGCGTGGACGAAGAGGCGCCCAATCAGAGCTTTCTCCGACAGGAGATGGAGGAGTTCATCTGCCAGTCGTTGCGTACGGGCGTCCTGCATTTCATCCTCGCCCATGCCTTCTCCGGCCAGGAGTGGGAGGTGCGCACTGAAGAGGCCGAGCACAAGCGGATCTACATCGTCGAGAAGCATCAGCACGCGGATCGAGGAGATCATGGCGGCATGTCGGAGAGAGCGGCGAGCGTAGGTCCGTGTTACCCATGCCGTGTGCCAGTTTTGACAACCACGCTCTATGTTGCTTTGTGCTGACTCGTTTCACTTTGGGGAGCAGAGAACGTCTTTGCCGTGTTGGGCTCGTTCTTGGCGCACCTGTTGTCGCATGTCTTTGTGCACGACTCAAAGCGCCTGACCCTGTTCAGCCAGCTCCTGTGGGAGCCGCTGTGCCGAGATGTGATCGCCAAAGGTGCTCACTCCTCCGCACTCTTCATTTCGCGCCGTCACTGATCTGGTTGTGTGACTGGGATGGATCGCGTTGCAGTGCTCTCTCCGGCCATCCCATCCGACACGACTAGGCTGGCCCAGTACCAGCGAGAGACCATCCGGTCGACGGAGAAGTTCGAAGAGGAGATGGTCGCGCTAGGACTGGTCCCGGCTACTAGCGGCAGCGTCGGCGGCGATGACGACCAGCAACCAGCGGCCCGGCGCCTTAGCCGATTCGTCAACAACGTCGACAACCACTTCGCGGTGAAGAAGCAGAAGAAGATCCTCAACCGAGCGCGCAACCTGCTGCTCAATCAGGAGGCCAACGTGTGCCTGAAGGAGGTGTGCACCGCCAACATGCTGCCCGACGTGTCATCGTTCCTCACCATCAACGCCAACAAGCGACGGCGACGAAGATCATCCACACGATCAAACGCCGACGGTGGGGACAACGCAGTTCCGAACGAAGCCGCCGAGGATGTCGAGATTGATGAGAACGAGGAAGAGGGCATCCGGCGAATCGCTGCACAGAGCAAGAAGGGCGAATGCCACGACGCAACTTCCACACCCACGACCGAGGAGAAGGAGCACGGCCGTGTTTTCATCTTCCAGATGCCAGCGTGCCAGGTGGGTCCCCTTTCTTGGAGTCTCGCTCGTACGCCGCCGATTAACCAGGGGTGTGTTCCTGTTGGTGGCTCATCAGGTGAGCGCAAGCACGATCGGGCTGGTCATCCTGGCGCAGCACACTCTCGAGGAGGCCTGCCGACTGCGCGATTCCGCTCCACAATGGTACGTCCGTGATGGAGAAGATTTCTGACAACACGACTCACCAATAGCTGACTGTGCTCGTTTGTTTGTTAGTGCCCACACGCTGCAGCAGACGGCGCGCGATCTCTTTGATCTCTACCGCGCGATCATGCCTCTGCAGTATCAGGTACGTCTAGCTCGTCGCACGCAACGCCTGCGTGATTCTCACTCGTTTGTTGCACAGAAAGAGACAATTAAGTCCGTGCCAAGTCTGGGAATGGCTTTCCACAACGACTGTTTCTATCTCGCGCTCCACCTTCTCACGCTCGGCATGCAGTACCAGGACCGGTACGACACATCGCCTTTCGTTTCCGCAAAAGCTTCCTTGGCAGACCGCTGCGTTGCGTCGCTCATAACTAACCATCTGTGTAATGGGGAGCGCAGGTTACCAAAGGACAAGGGCGCCTTCACGCTGGTGGACCTAGTACCGGTGTTCCGCCAGCTCGGCGAGAAGCAGTACCAGCAGCAATACGTACGCTGCCGCCTTTATTATGTGGCTTCGCTCTTTCTCTATCACTCTGCATTACACGGCTCACCGCCGCCACACGCACCACAGGAAAAGCAGAAGTCAGTCCTTCAGGAGACTATTCAAAGCGCACAGGGGCTCGCAGACACTAACGTAACTCCCTTCCCCACACGGCCGACTAGCCGATCCGCTCACGCTCTCTATCAATGCAGCTTCGTGTGCGGTTTATGACGGTGGAGCGGGCGATGAAGCGAGTGGTCCACCACCTCACCCACCTCTCGCGCGTGTGGAAGGTACACACGAACTCCTGGACGGGGCGACGTGTCTCTCGTAGGGTGGCCGCTAACCGGCCGGACGCGCTGTGGTTACAGGACGTTCTGCCGCGTCATGTCTACCTCCGCACGGTGGGCCTGCTTCTGGACACCGTGCTTGAGGATCTCATCACGAGCTTCGAGCAGCTGGTGGACATCTCCGAGGAGGAGACGCACCACCTGCACGAGCTCCTCTCCCTCCTCCTTGACTGCTCCACCTTCTTCGCCCCGACCGACGGCGAAGACGAGGGCAGCGAGAAGGGCAAGCAGCAGCAGCACGCCTTGGCTGAAAGTGGACAGGAGGAAGAGACCAAGCGGTACGCACGCCGATGGAGCAAGTTCGTGAAGATCGTGAACATACTCGAGAGCAAGCTGGTGGTCATCGTCGACGCCTACGTCAAAGGTATCCACAGCCGCAACCGCCATCATGACCACGCCACATCTGTTCTCGCATCATCTCACGTTGTACGTGTTGCTTCAGGCCTGATGCCCGAGTTCGAAGCCGAGGAGCTCAAAAACATCATCCGAGCCCTCTTCTCTGATTCGCCTCTCCGCAAGAGCCAGCTGGCCCTCATCAAGTGAACACCACCACAGAACGTGCGCGAGCTTTGTGTTGATCAGTGAGTTGTTGGTGCGATATATGAACAGAGCGTGACGAATCATAACTTATCGAGCTGCTGATGATGGCGGCCGGTCGTGCTGGGTCACCATCGAGCGCTCGTACAAACGGTACACACGCGTGCGTGGGGGCGTGGTGGGGTGCAAAAGGAGAAACGGAGAAGAGAAAGGGATGGATGACGAACAGGAGGCGCAGTGGCGACGTTCAAAGTGCAGAGGCGTGATCGAACGTGTCTCCGTGCTCGTCGATGGCCTCGATGAAGATCTCGTCGGGCGTCACCTGGTGAGGACAGAAGAGAGGAGACGTCGGATGAGCCACGCGAGCTGGACCACAAAGGGGACCAGGACTAAAAGAGAGGCAGCGTACGGTGACGTGAAGGAAGTGCCTCTTCTGCTGGATGTTGACCATGTACCAGGGATTGCCAGTGGGGCAATAGCCCAGCCACGCCATCGTGCAGTTGTTGCTCGACGGCGTCACGCCGAAGCTGCCGCCGCCCAAGTAAAGCGTGCCCGTCTGGTCCACCTTGCCGGCCTTGAGCTTTTGGGCGCGGCCGTAGCGATGGGAGTGGTTCTCAAAGCCCACGGCGACGTGGTAGGCGTCAAACAGCGGCTCCCAGTACTGGCGCATGTCCTTCTGCCACACGCCGTCGCCCTGCACCAACCATCAATGAATTCAAAGCAGCGGTTAGGACAGAGGCGCCGTGTGAATGTACGCGTGTGCGCCTGTGACGAACCTTGTCGCTGGGCCACATGGGTACGTGGTAAATGGCCATAATGTGACCTTGCCTCTTGCCCTCAGACTGCGCGGACTGATTGTGCGTCGCGTTCCACGAGTCGAGCGTGTTTCTCAGCCACGCCGTTTGCTCTCCCTGTCAACAGCAGCCCCACGTGAGCCTTACCTGACCCTGCCGGCCAAACAAACACGCGCACGCTGGTGGAGGGATAGGAACCTGGACGTCAAGGAACATTCCGCTGTCCAGCATGACGAAGAGATTGTCGCCCAAGAAGTGATGATGGAAGGTAGTGTCCCACGCGTCGGTGGTGTAGACGTTGGGCAGCGCCATGTCCGCATCGCTCGCTGGTCGTTGCTCCTCGACGAGGTCGACCATCGCGGATGGAACGAGCGAACTCGCGCTTCCTTCATCCGCCGTCTGCTGCTGGCGCAGCTTCTCCTGCTTGCGCTGATGTTGTTCCTCCTTGACGCCATCGTCGCCTGGATACATGTGGAAATATCTGCGCAGAGCCACAGCATGTTAGGAGGAGTCGTGATAGAGAGAATGGCAAGAGAAGGCCAAGGAGAAGTACCGGAAGAAGAAGGGAATGTCTGACACAGTCTGGTGAATGGAGGAGCCTCCACCAGTTTCATGGTTGCCCACGAGCGCCACCATAGGAATGTAATTGCCCTACAGATAGAAGCACACACGGCGCACGTTCATCAGTCAAGCGCTCATAAGCAAGCTAAACCGCTGTTGCAGGGCAGCCGACAACCGCCGGCAAGAGCTGGGGTGCGTATGGTCGTACATCACGGGTGACCATGTTCTCCTCCCACATGTCGAACCACTTGTCCCACACGCGGTAGCACGTGGGCATCGCGTTGGCATAGGCCAGATCTCCGCCCAGGAAGACAAAGCGAGGGTCAAGTTGCGCCGCCACGATTTCCTACTCGTGCACCAGACTGCGTTAGCCCGCCGCTTCAAACGTGAGCGTGCGTTAGAGGAGCACGCGTACGATCATTGCGGTCTCGTCCGAAGTGCCCATGTCGCCGCCCGTGACGAATGTGAAGTTCTTCGTATCGGGACCGGGGGCCGACAAGAAGCGCTGTGCAGCGAACATGGTGAAGACGGTCAGCGTGGGTGATACGTGCAAGACCTGCGAGGGTGAGGAAGCGCACCTTCTCCGGGCTGAAGGACTGCGGGTGGGCGCCGCAGCCAGCGCGGAAGTAGTAGACGGTGTCGGGCTCCAGCGTGTCGATACGCACCCAATGCAGGTATCTCGTGAAATCTCTGGTTTCGTACTTGAAGTTGGTACCCTTGGCCTGGAACCGATAGTCAGCCAGCGTGCCTGCAGTAGAAGAAGACATCAGCAATCGTGCATAGAGCACAACAGTCACATGTCAGCCGCGCACGCACCGTTCTTGCGTGATTGTGTGTCGTAGTAGATTGTAGACGAACAGGAAGACGCGAGATTGGCGGCGTGGAAATGGACGACGATGGAAGACGACATGTTGCCGGGCGGTAACGTGAGGTAGACGTGGCACGGCGCGTCGCCCGAGCACGTCGACGACTGCAACTGTCGCACCAGGCGGAAATCGACTGTACAACACGCAGCGGTGTGAACAGCATGGAACTGGCCTGAGCCGAGGTGAATGGCATGGGAGAGGGGCGAAGAGCGTACTGGAGATGGGGTACTCGCCGATGCACATGCCCTCAAAGACAAAAGTCAGAGAGAAGAGGAGCACGAGCCAGAACAGGAGACCGGCCACGAACGTGAACGGCCGCCGGCGCACGCGTCGCGCGCGCTCGCGGAACATGTGGCCCGTCAGCTTGATCGGGTTGCGCGTCCGACAGCGGCGCGTCGTCGGGTGTTCGTCGTGATTGACGCCGTGGGTGTGGAAGTCGGCGTGCTGGGCCGCGCCGGGGTTGATCGAGTGCATGCGCGTGTCGCCGTGGTACGAGTCCTCGTCCTCCACCAGCACGTAGCCGCTGTCACGCAGCGCGCGCTTGCCCAGCTGCACGTCGGGCGCGCCGGGTCGGCAGTAGAAGGGGAAAAAGAAGAACCAGCCGAGCCAGAGCACGGCCGTGGCGCTGAGCCAGCCGGCCCACCACGGCAGGTAGTCCATCACGACGAGCCAGAAGAGCGGGCCGGCGCCGAGGAAGAAGAGCCACGTCCACACCACAATGTAGACGAGCACCCAGGTGACCTTGCTCACCTTCTGGCCGCGCTCCTCCTCCTCGATGTCGAGCAGCGCTCGTGTGCGCAGGTCGGCGCCCACTGAGTGATAGACGCGCCGCTCGCCGCCGCTGGCATCGCCGTGGCCGCCGCCGTCGAGCACGCGCTGTGAAAGGACCTGCCGCTTGCGTCGTCGTCGCTGGCAGCACACGCAGCAGCGCCACACCGAGCAGCCGACCAAGGTGAGCAGCGTCACGGCCAGCGTCACTCCGATCCCCACGATGAAGCCAACGAGGAGCACGATCTCGCGAAATGTAGGCCCATCGAATAATGGAATGTCCACCATTTCTGCGATGTGCAGGGAGTACCAGCTGGGGTGGAGATGGGCTTCGTAGGGGAGAGGGGAAGAGAGGGGGGGAGGGTTTGGGAATGGAATGTAGAGGGATGTGCGCACGTCTCAGTACTCGAGGGGCGGTTTGCTCTGCTGCGGTGCTCTGAAGAACGGGTTCTACAGGGCACTGCTGGGCCAACTTGGAACTCTAACCCCGGTTGTGGCTGCCAGTGGCGACAACAGCGTCAATCTGCGCAAGCACGACGTCGAGAGACTGCGCGCGCAAGCGAATCTCCTCCACTCCTTCCTTCCGCGGATTTCATGACCGCGAGAAAAATGCGAAGAAAAAAAGCAAGAAATCGAAAACATTAAAGAAATAGTTTTGGAATAATCTAGTTTATTCTGTTCGATTTGCGCACAATAAGAAGCCAATGATCCTGCGCCATCGGACAAGGCGACGTTCACGTGCTCAACAAGCGAACCGGGCCATTTTCGACGCCATCCACACGAATCGAGCCAATCGCCATCGAGACTTTTTTAAATTGCGAGTGGCGGGACTGTTCCGCAGTATTTACCGCCGCTTGTGCTACCGAGTCCAGGCTAAGTTTCATCGCAAATTCAACTGGATGGGCATAATGTGAGGGTCCCAGCGGCGGATGGTGCGGGGCGATAGGACGCTAGGAACGTTCGTGGTCGACTGTGGGGTGAGATAAAGGGAGAGACCGAGTTCTTTTCACTCTTCAGCTTCCTCTTCCCACCACACCAAAAGCGCAACCGCGGTCCATCACACCAGTCTTTCCTTCTTCCTCTTCTGCAGCTGCGAGCACACAGCCGCGTACACCATACATACACACGCACGACCACCGTTTCAAAGCCACAACATGAGCGTCGCGCTTCCCTCCCGTCTCGTCCGCAAGCACTCGTTCTCGGAGAACAAGGGCCCCGCTCCGTCCAACCACCACCTCACCATCAACGTCGTCCTCAAGATTCAGAACGCCGAGTGGCTGGAGAAGAAGGTACACCTCCACCACGCCAACAGGGGAGAGCGAGGAGAGTCTTTAGTTCCTATCCCAGGCCATCGCGTGTCGACACTAATTCTGGTGCACTCGCACGCCGCGTGTCGCTCTCTTGTTGAGCAGCTGAAGGAGGCGAGCGACCCCGACAGCCCCAACTTTGGCAAGTACGCGACGATGGAGGAGATCAACCGCCTGACGGCTGCGCCGGCGGAGCACATGGAGAAGGTGGTGGCGTGGCTCGAGTCGCAAGGCGTGGAGCATATCAACGCGCGCTCGAACGACGTCCAGTTCTCGGTCACCGTGGCCGAGGCCCAGAGGCTCTTCAACGCCAAGCTCAACAAGTTCGGCATCCCCAACGACGGGGACGACACCTTCATGGTCCGCCGCGCTGGAGAGCTGCAGATTCCCGATGACCTCAAGGACGTCGTCGACTTCGTCGTCGGTATCTGAAGAGCACGGTGATTTCGGTCATGGCGCCAGTCTCCTCCTCTTCCGACGTCACGCTGCAGTGCTACGCGTCACTCTCTCTCTCTCGGCTTACGTCTGTCGTCCCGCTCGGTGGCACTGCTGACATCAGCAAACTCTGGACGGGCCGGCACGAGATAAGGGGGAGAGAGGACCAGAGGACAGGAGACTGAAGAACCGGCCGGGAGAAAGGAGGTGGAGGGTTTTCGCTTTTTGACAAGCGGGTGCACACGGGCACCTGACGGATTCAAGTGTATGGAGGAGTAGCTACACAACACGTTTTCGGACATAAAAGCTGTTTTGAGATTTATCTTGGCAACACCGGCGCTTGTACTGGTGCTGGGCCGTGGGAGGGGCAGCTGGTCACAACAGCTGCTTGCTGAAGGTCATCACCCCGCTGATACTTCCGCAGGAGGGGTAACTTCACCGAGTTGTACTCCTCGAACCTTCTGCGCATCATCCTCTATCACCACCCAGATAAGCCCGTGTACTGTCGCACCGACGGCGATGATCAGCTAAGCGTGCAAAGGAAGAGCACGAAGTCACGACTTGC
>CDFA01026135.1:0-58609 GCA_000826305.1 Acanthamoeba healyi | reverse complement strand
GAAGCGCAAGTTGCCTTGTAATTTCCATGTAACACTTTCCGCCATTTTCTTACACATATTTCTCGGTCATTTCTTCTTCCTTTAAAAGGTAACTGGAACACAACCCGCGGGTGGGGACAAGAGGAGGTGTCGTTTGGTGACTTGTGTCTCTGCCCCCCACTACCCACCACGCACGCAGGAGTTACTAAGGTGCGTTGAATGCATAACTAAAATCTTCGACACGAATCCACCAGAGATTTGAGACTATCGAATCGAATCGAACTGACTTTGTCTGCGTGCCCAGCTTACGTACAATAATGGAGTCGAACCCTGCGAGCCACACGAGCCCCGAGAAGAGGGACTTCACCTACATCGTCATGGGCTGCGGCGGCATCGGTAGCGCCGCCCTGTACTGGCTCTCCACGCAGGTACCAGGCGAGGAGGTCCTCGGCATCGAGCGCTTCGAGATCGGCCACGTCAACGGCGGCTCGCAGGACCACTCCCGCATCATCCGCCTCAGGTACAACCCTCTTCCCTCCCGCTCACTTTATCTCATGCCTCCTCGGGTGTGGCTCACCTCCACCCCCGTGTCGCGGACGGGCCGTACACCGAGCAGCTACGACGAGCAGTGCTACACCACGCTGGCGCCTCACATGTACACCGCGTGGAAGGCCGTCGAGGACGAGTCCGGAGTGGATCTGGTCCACAAGACCGGAGCCCTGGTGTTCGGCCCTAAGTCCGGCACCGAGGTGGACAAGGTGCGTTCTCCCTCTTGTCCTCGCGTCTCCTTCCTCCTTCTGTGTAAAGACAGACCATGAACTAACGAACCGTGTTGTGTGTCGTATCTTGTACAGTACATCACGACTATGCAGAAGCAGGGCATGCCCCACACTGTCCTGTCTGGCGAAGAGGTTAGGAAGAGGTTCCCCCAGTTCAACCTTACCGATGCCGACCACGCCGTGTACCAGGCCGACGGCGGCCTCGTCGACGCTCGCAAGGGCAATGCGGTCCACATCGCCTTGGCCAGGGTACATAGTCATCCTCTGCTTTGTGCAAGCCTCTTGTACGCTGATAGCTCACTCCAACCGACTTCCTCTCTGAGCGCAGGCCAGGGGTGTTCACATCAGCGCCAACACCGTTGTTGAGCTCATCCAGCCGATCGGCACCGAGGGCGCCAGGATTGTTACCAACAAGGGCACTTTCTCCTGCAAGAAGCTCATCATGGCCAGCGGAGCCTGGACCAAGGACATCGTCAAGGCCAGCTTCGGTGTCGACCTTCCTCTGTGGGTGACCCAGGAGCAGGTATCTCTAGTCCTCTGACGATGATGTGACATTCCCGTTGACATCCCTCCGCCCATCAACAGGTGACCTACTACCACACCAACAACCTGCGCGCCTTCGCACCTGATCGCTTTCCCGTGTGGATCTCCTACTACGACAAGAAGTGCTTCTATGGCTTCCCCGTTTACGGTTCGAAAAACCGGCCCTAGCTGACGCCCGCCTAACGCTCTTGTGAGCTGACACCTATTGCAGGAGAGGTCGCCACCAAGGCCGGTCTGGATTGCGGCGGCGAGGTCGTGACGGCGGGCACCCGCTCGTTCGTGCCGGACATGAAGGCGCAGAACACCGTGACCAACTTCCTCAAGAAGTACATCCCTGAGTCGTGCGACGAAGTCGATTTCACCAAGACCTGCCTGTACTGCCTTACTCCCGACAGGCACTTCATCATCGACAAGGTTAGAGCTCGGGCTGTCCTTCACACTTAGCAGCAGAACCAACATTCCTCTTAACTTCTTCTTCTTGCAGATGCCCGCCTATCCTCAGGTGTCCGTGTTCGTCGGTGCCGGCCACGCCTACAAGTGGGCGTCCCTCATCGGCCTCATTCTGGCCCAGATCGCCGTCAATGGCGAGACCACCTACCCCATCGACGCCTTCAGGATCACCAGGTACCCCTGAATCCAGCTTGGCGCGAGCTGTTCGTGTTCGTGATGACTAACTCTGCTCTTTCTTCATCAGGCCTGCGCTCCTCAACGCCAAGGCGCCCAAGCTCTAAAAGCCCAGCCGCTCTGCCACGCTCTGTTCGGCCACGTCATGGGTGATCGCCCTCGGTTCACGTGCGTTACGCAGAGAGATCTCTAGCGGCACGTGCCGTCACGTCCATTGGCTGGCCGCAAGCAGTCGACTTCCGCATAAAACTCATATTCACCCTTTCCTCTCCCAACACCCAACATGTCTCACCACACCCCCACATCAGCCACACCCTTGCTCATCAGGGTGCGTGTTCTCTCTGGTACTTGAAAACATTTCACTTCGTTTTTCCTTATTTTTCCTTCTTGGTTTCCTGTTGCCTTTTTTTTTATTTGAAAAGAATAAATTATTCTAATCTTGGTTGTTCACCAGGCGCGCGGAAACGACGAAGAGGATCCGCCGCCCATCGCCACCATGGCCTCGCTTCGTGCGTCTCGAAGCAGCCTCATGCACTCGTCGATCAACGACCCCTTCCTGGACGCCGACGACCTCAACCTGGGTTCGGCGCCGGGCGGGGGGGACTACGATCTCCTGACCTCGGCCGACGAGGACGTAATTCTCTCGCGCCAATCGGGGGCCTACGGCATGCGCCATTCCGACGCTACCTACGGCACCACTACGCCCCCCTCGATCATCAACGCCACCTCAGAATCGCCCGGCTCGATGGAGGCCATGGAGGACTACTACGAGCCGCCAACGTCGTCGTTGTCGGCCATGTCGTTGCGCGCCGCACCGCTGGCCAATCTGCGGGTCCTCCTGCGCGCCGCGTTGTCGGCCAAGGGCGTTAAGATTACGATCATCCTGCTCACGCTCTTCTTCGCCATCGGCTGCCTCATGTCGCGCGCCGAGGTCGAGGAGGAGAGGCACCTCATCGGCCTCTCTGCCGCCGTGCCAATCATATCCTTTCCCAACCCCTCGCTCTCGCTCTCCACATCTCTTATCTCTCTGTTGGCGCTGCGTGTTGCACCACCGACCTTAACTCTGTTGCCAGCCACATGCTAGCCTATGACGCGAGCGATGTATCACAACTGGACGTCACGCTGGCCGCGCAGAAGCTGGCCTCGGAGACTGCGCAGATAGCGGTGCTGGTGGAGGGCTCATCGTCCGCCATGGGCGCGGCCAATGCGTCGTGGACCAAGGTCCGGGAGTGGAGCGCGCTGCTCGACCACGAGGAGGAGCTCGACGAGAAGCTCGAGTTTGAGCTCCACGACGCCCAGTACAAGACCCTCCGCGTTGAGGTCACCACCAACAGCACGGTGCGTCTCTCCTGAGAGTGTCCTTCTGTTCATTGCAACGCTCAATGCGCTGTTGCGATGTCATGCTGACATGTGGCGTTGTGTGCGTATGTGTGTGTGTTCATCAGCTGCCCATTGCGCTAGAGTTGCACGTTCTGGCTGCAGGCAGCCTGGCCAAGCATCAGGTACCGTCGTCACGTTCAACGACCACCTGCAGCTCGTGTGGCATCGCAGCACCGCGCTCACTCAAGAGTGCCCTTGCTCATATGCGTGGCCAGGTACTCATTGGTATGGTGATCTTGGCCATGGTGTACACCATGATCATTTTCAACCTCATCCATCACACGATTGCCGCCTTGATGGGCTCGTTTGTTGCTCTCGGTACGTGCCCCTCGCTCACACACACACACACACATCGTGTGTCATGTCGTCCATTCAGTGCTGATTCCACCTTTGGAAATGGTGCAGCCGCACTGTCGATCATCCACGAGCGACCGAGCTTCGAAATGGTAGTGTCATGGATCGACTACGAGACCGTGAGCCTCCTGTTCGGCATGATGGTTATCGTGGGCGTGCTCACCGACACAGGCTTCTTCGAGTGGGCTGCCGTTCGAGCCTACAAGATGGCCAACGGCGACTATTGGCGGTATGCAGCGTCGGTCTTGATGCGCTGATGAGTGCGCGCTTGGTCGTGCTCATTCTGATCGTCGTCGCCATCGTCGTGCAGGTTGTTGGTGTTGTTGTGCCTCTTGATGTGCGTGCTCTCGCCCTTCGTGGACAGTGTCACGACCATGCTCTTGTTTGGCCCGATGACCATTCGTCTGTGTTCGGTGATGGACCTCGACCCGCTGCCCATCATCATTGCCGAGGTGCTCTTTGCCAACATCAGCGGTACTTCGACCGCCATCGGCGATCCGCCGAACATCCTCATCGTCAACGGCTTCGCGGTACGTACACACACGGCAAATACACGCACACGAAAACGAGTGGCTAACGGTTCCTTGTAATTACCTCGACCAGCACACTGGCTTGATCAACTTTGGCAACTTCTCGCTGCACGTCGCTCCGGGCGTCATCTTGTGCATCATCGGCGTCTTCTTCCTCCTCAAGCGACTCTACCGAGAGCAGCTGCAGCGTCAGCCCGTCACACGCAAGATGCGTGAGATCGCCATTTGGCAGATGACCGCCAGCAAGATCAACGCCTACGACGGTGAGGAGGCCAAGCTCGTCAGGAAGAAGCTTGAGGAGCACATCAAGAACCTGGTACGCGTCCGCATCCGTCCGATGCTGTCGCTCCTGCTCTGGCTTGACTAGACGGGGGTTCTTCGGTTCGCTCGTGGGCACATCAGAAAACGGTGGTGCGCGAGGGCAAGGCTGTGGGCAAGGGCAACCTGGCAGAGGCCGAGTATGTCGCAGAGATCGAGAGCAAGTACGTCATCACGAACAAGCCGCTGCTCATCAAGAGCGGTATAGTGCTTGGTGTGGTGGTGGCCGTATTCTTCTTGGAGGCCTTTGTGGAGCTGCACCTCAGCCTCGCGTGGACCTCCCTCATTGGCGCCGTTGTCCTGCTCATCCTCGCCGACGTGCACGACATCAACACCGTCTTTGAGAAGGTATTTACGTCATCGCGCATGCGTGGTTTGTGCGCACAAACAGACAGATGGGTCTATGACGCTAACACTGTGCTCTCTGTTTTGGTTTAGGTGGAGTTGGGCACGTTGATCTATTTTGCGGGTCTCTTTGTGCTGCTGAAGGCGCTCGAAGAGCTTGGCGTCGTGCAGTTCATCGCCGAGCACACTGCTTCTCTGATCGGCTACTTTCCTGCGGGTATCACCATCCACGCTGTTTCCCTCCCACACCACACCCGGTGCTTCGGTTGGTCACTAACTCGAACCTTGTGTCCTCGTGCGCAGGCAACGTTCGCCTCTCGGTGGCAATCTCGCTGCTTGTGTGGGTGGGCGGCACGATCGGTGGTGTCATCGACAACATTCCCTTCACCCAGACGATGATTCCCGTTGTGGCGCGGCTCGCCAGCAGCGACATGGGCCTGCCTCTCACCCCGCTCGTGTGGGCCCTCGTCTTTGGTTGCTGTCTCGGAGGTACACAACCCCCTCATGTAGGCTCAGTCGCCGACGAGCTCGGCCGAAGCCCAGATCATTCAGACTGCATGCACGATGTGGTTGTGGATCTGTTCATTGACCACGCCAACACACACCGCACAGGCAACGCCACGCTGATCGGGGCGCCTGCCAACATCGTCGCGGCTGGTCTGGCGGAGCAGCAAGGTTACAAGCTCACGTTCATGCACTTCTTCCGCATCGGTTTCCCGTGCTGTCTGCTCTCGCTCTTCATCGCCAACGCCTACCTCCTCGTCACTCACGTCCTCATCCCCTGGTATTGAGGACGCACTTTGGCACGCTCGTTGTGGAGTGATCCACAGGTGGATGACGCACGTCCACCTAACACCAACCTCTCTTGTATCTATCCACTTCAACACCAACACCACCCATAACCCAAGGCCAACTTGCTGAACGAGAGGACTTGATGAGGCGGGAAGGTTTATGTGTGTACGTGTGGGGAACAAAATGTGACAGAAGGGGGATGGGAGCGAAGGGCTTTAGAAGTGGATGGCCTTGTCGTAGGTGGCCATGGCAGCCTCCTTCACGGCCTCGCTCAGCGTCTGGTATCGGTACGTCCATCAATTGTAAGTAAGACGCGGACCGTGATGAAGGGGGGGGGGAAGAACGTACGGGGTGAGCGTGGCAGGTGCGGGCAATGTCCTCCGAGGAACCGCCGTAGGCCATCAGAAGCGTAGGCTCGGCAATCATCTCGCCCACCATCTGCGAGATGCCACACGCGGGTGAGCGTGGACGGACAAGGCGGGGAGGGGGATGGAGAGCGCCGTACCGGGCCGATCATGTGCACGCCGAGGACCTTGTCGGTCTTGGCGTCGGCGAGGTACTTCACGAAGCCCTCATCGTCATCTGAGATCACGTGACGGTTGGTAAGCAACCATTAACGAATTGTGAAGAGAAGGGAGAAAGAAGGAGAAAGAGGTGATGTGGGTCTCATGGACTGATGAGTAGACCCATCGCGGTGTTTGCCGCCTTGGATCGTCATCGAAAAAGAGACGCCAGTCATTTGTTCTTGCACCATGAAAATATACCTTGGCCCAACTGAGCGAAACCAAGGTGGCAAAAGTGGTGCGTTCGAGAGAGGAGAGAGACGAAAGAAATGGAGAAGGAGGAGGGAGGTGGTGGTGGTTACCATTGGTGCGGGCACGAGAGTTGCCCTTGAAGGGGAACTTGCCAACGCGGTACTGGACATTCTTGGCCTTGAGCTGCTCCTCGGTCAGACCGACCCAGGCCACCTCGGGGTGAGTGTAGACGACCGACGGGACGACGTTGTAGTCAACGTGACCGTGGCCGCCTGTGTGGCAAGAGGGACACGCGAGCGGTGAGTTCATGGTGCTGGGACAGCAACGAAGAGCGAAGGAAGCGCTTACCAGCAATGATCTCGACAGCGGCAATGCCATCCTCCTCGGCCTTGTGGGCAAGCATGGGGCCGGGGATGCAATCGCCAATGGCGTAGATGCTGGGCACGCTGGAACGGAAGTGATCGTCGACCTCAACGCGACCGCGGGTGTCGAGCTTCACGCCAACTTGCTGTACGTCGCGACGACGAGGGTGATGGCGAGGTGAGTCAAAGAATAACCGAATGGGCATAGGCAAGAGAGGTGGAGCGTACGTCAAGGCCAAGGCCATCGAGGTAGGGGCGACGGCCGACAGAGCAGAGCACGACGTCGCAGAGCACCTCCTCGGTCTTGCCACCATCACGGGGCTCGGTGATGAGGGTAATGGAGCTGGGGTCGACCTTGGCGCCAGTGACCTTGGTGCCGAGCTTGAACTTCATGCCCTGCTTGGCCAGGATCCTCTTGAACTCCTTGCTGCACTCCGAGAAAAGAAAGGTGAGCAAGTGCGTTGATGTTCAAGAATGCACGAGACAAGGCCGTGCACGTACGCGACTTCACCGTCGGCACCACCGCAGATGTTGTCAGTGAACTCCACAATGGTGACCTCGGCACCGAGACGACGCCAGACCGAACCCTGTAAGTCAACCGAGGATCGTGTGTAAGCAGACAGACACCGAGAGCAAGAAGAATCAGAGTGAGGAGGAGGAGGAGAAGGAGAAATAGGTGATGTGGGTCTCATGGACTGATGAGTAGACCCATCGCGGTGTTTGCCGCCTTGGATCGTCATCGAAAAAGAGACGCCAGTCATTTGTTCTTGCACCATGAAAATATACCTTGGCCCAACTGAGCGAAACCAAGGTGGCAAAAGTGGTGCGTTCGAGAGAAGAGAGGGAGAGAAAGAGAGAGGCAAAAGGAGAAGGTCTTCTCTTCGGCGTACCATCTCAAGACCGATGATGCCACCGCCGATGACGACCATCTTCTTGGGGACCTCCTTCAGCGCGAGGGCGCCAGTGGACGAGACCACGCGCTGCTCGTCGATCTGCATGCACGAACGTGTGAGTTTAATGCGTAGACGACGACACAGCGCACTGATCGCAACTGAGTGTATCGCGTCGGGGACAACTGTCGAGGAAAGCGTACGGGGAGGAAGGGAAGGCCGATGACCTCCGAACCGGTGGCGACGATGATGTTCTTGGCGTTGAGCTTCTTTTCACCGCCCTCGGCGAGGTCGACGGTCACCTCGTTGGCGCCAGAGACCTTACCAAAACCCTTAACGTACTTGACCTGCGGGGTGGTGATGTGGAGCAGCGATAAGGCGCCCGTCCAGTGATGGTGGGGGCAGAGGCATGCGCGGGAAAGCGCCACGTACGCCGTTCTTCTTGAAGAGGAACTCGATACCCGAGGTAAGGCCGTTGACGGCCTTTTCCTTGGACTTCATCATGGTGGGAAGGTCGAGCTTGACATTGTCGACTGTCATTTGTGACAAACGACAACAAAAAAACGACGACGTCAGACTTTACGCAGGCGGGGGCGGAACTGATTCGACTCATTCAGTTTGCGGGAGAGGGGCGCTGGGTGGGATCTAGATTGTAGAGAATCGAGGGGAGGGGGGGCGTACAGACGATGCCGTGGTCGGGGTAGTACTTCTTAGTGTCTTCGAAGATGTGCGAAGCATGGAGGAGGGCCTTGGAGGGGATGCAACCAACGTTGAGGCAGGTGCCGCCGAGCTTACCGCGCTTCTCCACGCACGTAACCTACCGGGACGAGCGTTGATTGGATCGCCCATTACAAAATAAAATCAGCTGCCGGCTCGTTGCGCGAAATTGGAACCGTCGATCGAGGGGGGAAAAAATGTCCGGAAATGCACCTTCAAGCCGAGCTGACCGGCCTTGATGGCAGCGACGTAGCCACCGGGACCACCTCCGATGACGATCACATCATCCTGCTCGGCGGCTGGGTACGTAGGCAAAGAAAATTCGGATTGGCCGAACGTGAGAGTCGATTCTAGGGAGCTGGGAGCTGTTAATCGTGGAGGGGGGAGCGCGTACCGGTGGCGAAACCGCGCGTAGCGAGGAACGACCTCGGGAATGCCCGCGAGGCAAAGACGCCGCTGGCGGATGTGGGCACCGCGCTCCTGGAGGCCTGAATCAATCCTCTTCTCATCTTTCGCTGCTTGTTGTGTTGAAATTAACCTGGTCTGAGGATCTGCGAGAGCTGCAGCGGCAGGTGGATGTCGGCGGCAAGAGATCACAGAGACAAGACAGCGCCGAGGAAAAGTGCGTCTAGGAAATACAATGAAAAATGTACAGGCCGAAATCCCAGATTTTACCGGAGGCCGAGAGCATCCTAAAACTGTCGACGGCACCGACCGGCCTTTCTTCTTTCTTCTCCCTCTCTCATCCCCCAGAGTCCACTCGCTTCGGCTCCTCTAAATCGATAGCAATGGTAAGTTGATGCAACGATTTTCGCTCATGATTCGCCACACGGCCTCCTCTTGCTCCCCGTTGATGGATCCGCAATGCGAGGGGGAGGAGGGCTTGAAGGATCAATCGAGATACTGATCGGCCACAACCATGTGATGATCTTCCACACAGGCCAAGCGCACGAAGAAGGTCGGCGTGACCGGTAAGTACGGTACCCGTTATGGTGCTTCGCTGAGGAAGCAGATCAAGAAGATGGAAATCACGCAGCACGCCCGCTACACCTGCACCTTCTGCGGCAAGGACTCAGTCAAGAGGACCGCTGTGGGCATCTGGCACTGCAAGGGCTGCGGCAAGACTCTCGCTGGTGGCGCCTGGGTGATGAAGTACGCCCCACTTATCTCCTCTTTCGCTCCTCTTCATTTGAGCCCCCTTTTCCTAACCAATCGTCTCATCAATTACAGCACCACCGCCGCCGCTACCGTGAGGTCGACTGTGCGTCGCCTCCGTGAGATGAAGCAGGCCTAAATTATTCGATCTTGAAAATAAATGTAGTGCGCTGGGTTTCTCTATCATTCTTTTCGGCCCATTTTCTTTGATTGTTACGCCCCACGACCCAGCAATTCAGAGCTAGCTGTCCGCCTTTATTGGCACGTAGGTGTTCTCCTCATACAACTCGTTCATCTTCTCCTGGATGAAAGACGCCTTGCTCGAGTCCACCAGGAGATGAGTCTCGTCCAGATCTTTGATGACGAAATGATGCTCCTTGTCCAAGAACAGCAGGAACTGCTTCATCGTGGCATCGCTGCGCACCCACCCCACAACACGTTAGGCGACCCCTCCACTTTTGATTCACCACAAAACAGCTGGCCAGCACGACGCACCAGGTCACCAGCACGCCCTTGGTCGCGTGCACCATGGTCTAGCGTCAAGTCACTTGTGGACTGGACCGCTTCGCTCGTTTGGACCAAACAAGAGACTCGTTTCCACGTATCCGCCCTCTGGTGCACCTACGGAGCCACGCCGTCGTCGGTTCCCTTGGGCTGGGTTCGTAGGAGAGTGAAGACGGACAACAGTGAGCGTCTTACTCGTAGCTGCCCTGGTTCGTCAAGATACCTTCTCTGCTGGTGTTCGCATTCGCCACTCTCGTCATCCCTGCTGCTGGCTACGTAGAGCCCCGGCCTTTCCCGAACGAAGAGTTCCTGTGTGAGCCAGGAATGTCGATCTGGAAGCAGGTGGCTGACCGCAGAGTGTGAGCTGGAGGGTGCCTCATCATTGCCAGCTTCCTGTGTGCGGGCATGACACTCAGCATGTAGCTATGTGGCAACGGCCGTGGGTGGCAGACGTATCAGCCGGAGCAGCCACATTGCGTGCCCGCGCGACCCAGTCGCTGCCGAGACATTCGGTCGAGGAAAACGACAACGAAAACCCTTTTGCATTTAATTTTGTTTGAATTGTTCCAGGGAAAAAACTGACCAATGGGAGAGAAGAGCCTTCCCTTTCCTTCGCGTTCGCCCCGTCCATGTTCGCCAGTTCTGCTCACAGCCCCCCGACACAACATGATGCGCGCCTCCGCCGTGCTTCTCTTGTGCCTTCTCGCCGTCACCGGCGCCCTCTGTGCGCAGCCTCAGTACGTAGTCGTAGCACCTCCCCCCCAATCCCCCTCCATGGTTTTAACGCCGAACTCGGTCGTCATACAGCAAGTCCGCACTGCGTTCGTTTTTTGAACTCATCGACCAAGATGGCGACGGAAGCGTTACGTCCGGTGAGATAGGTGCGTACGAAACATACCACGGTGCACTAGTATTTCTGCCTCCTCACCACCTCTCTCGCCGGTGTGTGTATGGCAACAGCCGCACACTGGATGAGGGTCGAGGGCGACGAGCTGCTTCCGCACGCTCAGGCCCGCCTCGCCAGCGGACTCCACAAGCTGGTGGTGTCCAACCACGACGCGGACGACAGCGGCGCCATGGAATGGGAGGAGTGGCTCCAGGCCTACGGCCGCCTCGACCAGGCCGCCGGCCTGTCGGGCCGTCACAAGCGCGACGAAATCGTGTCGGTGGTACGGAACTTTCTCTCACCATTTTTAAACAGAGCAGAGAACACGCACACGAGGCTTCATACTCGCCATTCCTCCGGTGCAAGACGATGCGTGGCCCAACCGACAGGACTGACATCGGCCTCGTGCGTGTGCGTGGGCGTAACGTTACAGCAACCGCAGCAAGTGCGTTTGTCGACCACGACCAAGCCCGCCACGGAGATGGTCGTCATGTGGATCACCAGCAGTACGCGCCTCCGACACCAACTTGATCGATTGGGCTTGGGAGACTCACTGCTGTCCTCCTCTATGCGCGCCTACCAGCCCTTTCGACGAACCCGGTAGTCGAGTTCGGTCTGGCCAACTCCACGCTTCGCCAGCAAGTCCCCGGCACCTGGACCACCTACAACGCTGGCGTCCTCGGTACGATCTCTCTCTCTCTCTCTCTGTGTGCACACTTGTGTCGTTAGCTTACCTCATGTTCGCCTGTGTGCTGTTCAGGCTGGTCTGGTCACATTCACACCGTCACTCTCCGCAACCTCCAGCCTGGTCAGACCTACAGGTACGAACTCGTGCCTGACAATGCGCGCGTGTGATAGCCAACTTGCGGTTTAGTGCACACTCATGGCTGATGTCCTTTGTTGTGCAACAGGTACCGTGTTGGTGATCCTTCTCACAACGCCTGGAGCGAGACATACAAGTTCTCCACCATGGACCCCAACCAGACCGAAGTCAGGATTGCCGCCTTTGGCGACATGTACGTGTTGCCCGTTTGATCCTCTCTCTCCCTCTCTCGCCATCGGCACTGGGCCCTCGCTGGCGCTTCTTGTCACCACTGACGTATCCCCTTCCATCTCACAGGGGAACCGTCATGCCGATGGGATTTGAGGTCACCAAGCAGATGATCAAAGACGACGCCGACATCAACTTCCAGCTGATCGTTCACGCGGGTGACATCGCCTACGGCGGCGTGTCCCACTCATGGGAGTTTGAGGTACCTCCTTTACCTCCGAGGCTCTCAGCGCGCTGCGACCAAAGACTGATCGGTGAGCGTTGTGGTGTTATGCGGCGGGCACAGTACATCTGGGACTTGTGGGGCGAGCAGGTCGCTCCTCTGGGCAACCACATTCCCTACATGGTCACTGTTGGTACGCTCACCACGTCCACGCTGCGCAGCACCGCGCACCTGCGTGATGGCCGTCATTCCTTATCCACGCTCGCGCACAGGCAACCATGAGAAGTACTACAACTTCTCGTCCTACAAGGCGCGCTTCAACATGCCCGGCCACGAGAGCGGAGGCATCGACAACTTCTACCACAGGTACTCACACCTTGGCACATTCGTCTTCGTCACGATTGCAAATACTGAATGGCCTGCGTGCATTGCAGCTTTGACTATGGCGGCATCCACTTTGTGAGCATCTGCACTGAAGTCTACGCTTATCCCTACGAGAAGGGCTCGCCCCAGCACGCTTGGCTCGAGAGGGTGCGTTCACGCAGCACGATCTCATCGCCCCCTCTCCATCTGCATGGACGTCTCGCTGGCGCACCCGACCTCACCCACTCTTGTTTTTTGCTCAGGATCTTATCGCGGCCAACGCCAACAGGAAGAACTCGCCTTTCATCATCATCATCGGCCACCGTATGATCACCATCGCCGTCTTCCTCACTCTCGCCAGACCGCGCACAACTTAACCCCCTCCCTCCAACACCTTAGGTCCGATGTACTCGTCCGACAAGTCGGCCGACAGCGGTCCCCTCAAGCGCGAACTCGAGCCTCTCCTCTACAAGCACGGCGTGGACCTCGCCATCTGGGGACACATGCACTCTTATGAGCGTAGCTATCCCGGTACATAACGCCCGCCACTCTCTGTGCTCTATCTTCTCTCTCTGTCAGCTCTGCGCAGCGGCTCACTCTTCCGTTGTCTCCCAGTCTTCAACAACACTCCCTCGGTGACTACTGGCAACGTCTTCAAGAACGCCAACGGCACCATCCACATCACCATCGGCACTGCTGGGTAGGCGTCCTACTCTCGCGCACACGTACACGCACGCACGATTTGGCGCCGACTTGGGCTAACTACAACGCTGCGGCGCTTGACTACACCACAGAGCGTTCAGCGATGAGGCGTGGGATGAGCCGACGCCCGCGTGGTCGGCCAAGCACACCGGCGCCTTCGAGGACGTCGCTTACGGCTATGGTGCGTCCACTTGACACTTGCCTCTGCCTCCGGCCCCAGCCTTGCATCAAGCGCTCACCAACTGACGCACGGCCACTGTCTGTGAACGCACACGCACATAGGCTACCTGCACAAGCTGGACAACAACAGGATCCACTTCCAGTACCTCAAGTGGGACACCGGCAAGGTGTGGGACGAAATCTGGATCGAGAGGCACTAAGCGGGTGTGGGTGCCGCGCGCATCCACCAGAGACAAGCTCTCGTGTGTAATAAAGTTAAACGCCTCGCTCGCGTTGTTGGAGTGTCGTCACTGCGTGGCGCTGACGGTGATCTTGCGGGTGCCGACCAACGTGCAGTTGAGGGAGGCCTTGGCGCTCTCCGTCTCCTCCTCTGTGGCAAACTCGACAAAGCCAAAGCCTCGGTTCTTCTTGCCGCGCCTGTCCATTGCCACGGACGCGCTCACCACTCGGAAGCCCTTGTCCGTGAACAGCGCGCCGAGCTGCTCGTCGGTGAGCTGGAGCGGGATGTTCCCCACGTGCACGCGCGTCGTGCTGGGCGGCAGGATCCTGGCACACAAGCGCGTGTGGGCTGTGAGTGTTACGAGGATGAAGATACACACGCGCAACACTGGTGCGTACTCCTTCTCGGGCACGGGGTGAGTCTCAAAGTGTGGTGCGCCGTAGTCCTCCCCAGAGGCTGAAGCAAAGGGGATCACATGTCGAATCTCAAATGGGGTATCCTTCGTCCTGTCGAAGTCGTCACGCACGATCAAGATCTCTCGCCAGCACGCGCAACAGCTGTGGCCCATAGCAAGCTCTATTTGGGCTGAGCAAGGTCGCCTACCTGCTGATGAGATAGATCTCCTTGACCACGAATTCGATGGGCGTCCAGCTCGCCTGGAGCTGCTCCTGCACGGCCAGCGTCTCCTTCTGTTGGGTGTCCACATGACGACAGCTGATGAGCTCAGGGAGGCAGCGAAGTGCGAGTGATTGCGTGAGTGTGCGTGCCTGCGTCTTGAAGGTGCCGACGGTGAGGTGCGGCGTGAAGCCGTTGGGCGACTTGTGTGACTGGGCGTTGCAGTACGGGAACACACTCTCCACTAGATCCTGCAGATCGAGCAATGCCTCTGGCGGCTGCGCGGCGCGAACGGCGTGATCAAGACGGACCCACCGATCAGTGAGCGCGCAGCGGTCGATCGCCTCCTGTGCCGTCGCTTGAGGGCGTGCACACGAACCTCGGTCACCGGCTTGAGCCAGAGGGTGTTGGACGAGGAGCGATGGAAGTGGCTGAAGCTGTCAAAGCGCAGCTTGAACGGCTGCACAAGGGAGCAAGGAGGGACGATGAATGCGCACATCACGTCGTCGTCAGTTCCACCCAGTGCTCGAGTGCCACTGCATGATGGTGAGCGAGCGAGCAAAGGAAGGCGCCTCACCTTGAAGTCGGCCAACGCCTTGGTGAGCGCGGGCGCGGCCTCGACAAAGAACTCATCGTGCACGAACGGGTAGATCAGGTTGATGTGCGGCAGCCAGCGCACGTACGCGCGGTCATGCTGGGTACGAAGCGCGACGATCATCGTGGAGAGAGGTAAGCGCGCTAACGAACAAAGGACCGACTGCTGAATGGTGGGGGACGAGGTGGGAACCTTCTCGCGTATGGCCTGGATGGGTGGCCACAGCTCTGGGGGCGGCGCCACCGCGGCTGCGCTCGTGACGCCCGTGGGCCGCTTGAGCGTCCGCTGCTGCTGCTGCTCTTGCCCGCTCGCCGTCTCCTCTGCCCTCTCCGGTGCTTCAGGGCAGTGCTCGCTCGCCACGGCGCCCACCGTCTCGCTTCCCTCTCGCTCCATGATCGCTCGGTTTGAGGTCTGCCCTGCCCCATGACAGCTTCAACAAACTCGGGCTCAGTCCAGTTCAGTGCAGCGGCTGACGGCTGACGTCAGCAATCGCAAAACTTGGGCCAAATCTTCGCGCAAGCCATTAGAGAGATGGAAGCGGGTTTGGTTCCATCTTCCCCCTCTGCGACCGCCTCCGGTGTTGTATCGTCGTCACCGGTGGCGGCCTTCAACAGGCAGGCGCTTCTCTCCCTCCTCACCATCAACGGTACGGCCGATCAAATTTGTATGAATCTCTCGGGCCCTGCTGCCACCCTCAAGATGATCTTGCATTGACTGCTCTGCCACGCCCTTGTCTCCGACAACAGATGTCTACGAGTTCGAGACGATCGACGGTGTCGGAGGGTTCGGCCCCACCACGACCTGGCTGCACGGGGAGCGGTCGCGCGCAACACGCAAGGTGCGAGCCTCTCATGCCGCTTCCTCCACAACTACGTGCGCACGCAGTTGACAAGCTGACATCTGCATGTCGTGCACACGCGTGGTGCTGAAGGGTGGGCACTCGCTGTTCTTTGTCTGCGGCGACTTCATGTCGGCGTCGCGCCTGGGCAACGTCCACAAGGGCGCACACATGATCCATCTCTTCAATGAGATGGGCGTCGATTACGGTGCGTACCTGCCTTCGGCCTCGCTCGTCTCCTCCACGCACATCGTCGCATCACATGTGAGGGAGTGACACACACCCACGCGCCACCTCCCTCTCCTCGTCCCCAACACGCAGTCGTCTTTGGCAACCACGAGTTCGACTTTGGCAACGAGGTGCTTCGCACACGGATCAAAGGTGGCGATGAGTGTGCGCGTCCGTTCACATGTGTGAACGTCGTGACCACATAGGCTGTTGATGGCAATGACAACATGCGAATGTCGGTAGTGCTGATGGTGCTGATGGCATATGAACACACACACACACACACACACACAGAATCCCAGTTCAAGTGGCTCGGTACGAACGTGCTGACACCCGAAGGCAAGCCGTTCGGCGGTTCCAGCTGGATCGACGTTCGCGAGTATCCGCTCAAGGGCACCAACGGCAACGCTGATGGTACTAACTGACACGCACGCGCGCCGCGACTGTGCATTTGGGCTTACTC
This sequence comes from Acanthamoeba healyi, assembly GCA_000826305.1. NCBI lineage: Eukaryota > Discosea > Longamoebia > Acanthamoebidae > Acanthamoeba > Acanthamoeba healyi. The sequence continues at coordinate 42,278 of CDFA01026135.1, read as the reverse complement.
GCTAGCGGGTTGGAACGCTCTTGTACTAGTGCTGCGAGTGGGTCTGTTTGGGGTCTGTACCTTGGCCACTCCCAATCTGTCCTTCCCCGACGCCGATGTCACCTTTGCGCCCGTCATCGCATGTACATTGCATATCTCTCAGCAACGCGCTCATGAACTCGAACTCATGTGGTCACGCCTGGTGCGCAGGTGCCAAGGACGCGGTCAAGGCTCTCCTCGAGGAGCACAAGGTGGACGTTATCATTGCCGTCACTCACATCTCCCTGCCTCAGGACAAGGAGCTGGCCACCAAGGTCCCCGAGATCGACGTAAGCCTCCTGCTACCACCCTTCTCATACACATGCAATCCGTCATCAACTCGCTAGACATTGGCTCACGCAATCTTACCCACGCTCTCATCTCTGCGTGGTGAAGATAATCATTGGAGGCCACGATCACGTGCCCTACTGTCTCTTTGAGCACAAGGTGTTCATCATGAAGTGCGGCCAGAACGCAGAGTACCTGGGGCGCATTGACATCAACTACACCCGCAACGAGGTCGTCAAGCCCAACGCGCAGGGCCGTGAAAGGGGTACTCCCTGCTTCTCCCCCGCCGCTACTGACAGCCAATGATGCACATATCTCCTAACGCGCATGCGTCCAGGTTTCATCTCATTGGACTGGAAGGTCAAGGCCAACAGAGGGATACCCTCGGATGAGAGGATCGACTCCGTCATTCGGTACGATGAAGCGCTCGTGCAGGGAATGCATGCGTCGTCTCAGACCGCTGAGCGCAGCTGACTGAAAGAGGCGCTGCTACAGATCCTATACGGAGGCACATGATGAAGCGCTTAGTCAACCCATCGCAACCGTCATCACTGCCCTCGACAGCACGCAGACGCGGTATGGGTCCATCATCTCGCGTCAGATTTACTCGCCGTCTCTGGTGTTCGACTTACTTGACCAATTGCTGTTCTGTGCTGCGCTCCACCTCCAGATCGAAGGAGTCAACGATGGCCAACTTCCTCACCGACGCGCTCTGCGAGACATTCAATGCCGACGTAAGCTTTGATCGCATGTTGTTTCGTTTGTCAGTGCCAGTTGCCAGGGTCGAACTGACGCTCCCATCATTGCCTTTCTCGCAGTTGGCCATCATCAACGGAGGGTTCATCCGAGGGAACAGGGTCTACGAGCAGGGTTACTCATTCACCTTGGGCGACGTGGAGCGCGAGTTCCCCTTCCCCAAGAAGCCGTTCTTCATTGAGACTCTCGGTACACACTCGTCCGTCCTTTCTGCTGTGCTCGTGGGCACCCGCGTGGTGGCTGAACGATTGCGACGACGCATCAGGCAAGGAGATCTGGGAGGCGCTCGAGACAGGCGTTCGTGCTGTGGAGGAACGGGCTGGCTTCTTCCTTCATCTCTCCAAGGGTACCAACCGCTCATCATTAGGACTCAAGCATTTAGGTCTTACTGCCGCACTACGATGTGCACTCGCAGGCTGGACCTACAGTTTTGATCCGAGGAAGCCACCAGGGCAGCGCCTCATCAGCGTACAGCACAACGGCGAGGACCTGGCGCTTGACCGGACTTACCGAGTCGTTGTACGCACAACACAACATTTCACCAACCAAACGCTGCACTCGCTCACTGGCATTGTGCAACGTATGCTTGTGTGCAGATCACCGAGTACATGCGAGGCGGAGGCGATGGCTTCGACTCGCTCAAGCGCGGCACGGTCATCAAGACGAGCGATCTGAAGATAAGCGAGATCCTCACCCGATACATCATCGCCAAGAAGGAGATCGCACCCGTTCTCGAGGGCAGAGTTGTGTACGTTCACTGAGCCTCTTACATACAGATTCGTCCCCTCGACATCCGTGTGCGTGCACACACGACCTCGCCTTGTCGCAACACGCCTCGGGACTGTCGTGACGTCTCCGCGAAACAACACCCACCCACCCACGCAGCCAGTTCGAGGTCATCTGCCCGTATGACTAGAGAGGCTCTGAGAACACGCCACACCGGCCACCAGTTCAAAGTGGGGCGTGCGGGTGTCATCACTGGCTGAATTTCGGCTAGCTGTCCTGATCCCTCTCCGCCTCGTCACTGTCACACACCCGTGCACGGCCATCGCATAGCTGCGCGCGTGTGTTGTGTGGGGACGTCCATTTCCACCATCACTATCCCCCACTGCTGTGGGCCCATTCATCATCAACCTGACGAGCTTGTGGTGTGGGACACACGCACGCACGCACGCACGCACAATACAGCGTCTGTGGCCTGCGACACCATCCAAGCAAGAATCTCTCTTCCCTAAAGCTTTTTCCCAGAGGACCTCGAACTTATCGCATCAAAGAGAGGGAAGCCGCATCTGCATTCGGCGGCATCGGCACACGTCGGAACACATCACCAGGCAGCGGGGCCTCCATCAGCCCTCTCCCTGCGCCCTCTCTCTCTCTCTCTCGGGGGCACAACCGAACACGCGCGAGGAGTCGAGAGATAATGAACGTGTTGGGCTACATCTCGGACCTGATCGGATCAAAGGACGGCGGCAACGCCGTTGAGAAGGAGAACGAGGAGGAGCGCGACCACACGAAGGCGAGGCGCTCGCTTTCGGTGGGCGGCCACACGGTCCCTCCCGGACGGGGCGGCCAATCGAATCTGAAGCGGAAGCTGGCGAAGCCATTTGGCGGATGGAGCAGCACGGCGCGGAAGAGCAGAGGCGGAGAGACGGGGTCTGCAGACGCAGCAGCTGAGGATGACCACCCGGCGGGGGCCGACGATGTCCAGATCCAGAACTCCCTCAACGAGCTTCAGATCCTCGTGGGCCACAGCGACATTGTCCGATTAATGCACAAAATCGACGAATTCAAGTACGCCCATCCACACGCAGAGCGTTTATTATTTTGATTTAATTTAAATAATTATACTATTTTAAATACTTATTTTTATGTGAACTAACCTCACCTTGTGCGACACTCGTGCGCGCGTGACAGGATGGCCACGGCGGGAGACGACTGCGCAATCGTCGTGTGGAATGTTGCGGCTGGCAAGCAGCTGTATCAGCTCACGTACGTGCGAGAGTGGCGGCGGCCCTGTGACGCTGACGTCGCGAAGCTTCCGGTGGTGGTGGTGGCGCTGACTTGTCCGACCCGCTTGCGCGGCTCTCTGTGATGTGTTAGTGGTCACACGCGACAGATCACCTGCCTGCTCACGCTAGACCGACACACGCTGGTCTCTGGCTCGGCCGACAAAACCATCCGAGTACCGACTCCATCACCACAAAGCTGAAGCGTGTCGTGCTCATTCTTACACACCCGTGCTTCCTCACACTTAGGTCTGGAATCTTGACACGGGCACTTGCGATCACGTTATCAGCAATGCTCACTCTGCAAGCATCAAGGTACAATTTTGACGTTATGGCCTTGTCTTGGTTGTGTGCGTTGCGTGCTCGTGCTCGTGCTGAACACACCGCTGTTTGGCGATCACTAGTGCCTAGCAAAGCTAGCGTCTGAAGAGGGGCCACCGATGTTTTGCTCCGGAGGCAACGACAACAAACTGTGTATTTGGAAGAGCGGAGCCCAACAGACGCAGCTCCTCGGGTGTATAGAGCGACAAGAGGACGAAAGTACTCCTAATCATATCCTCGCTTCATCTCATGCCGTGCGAGTGAACATCCACTCACGCAGAGCCATTGCACCTCCGCGCGCAGATCTCTACTGTTTGCTTCCCATCAGTGGCCAAAGGCTGGTCACGGCTTCGCATTCCTCCTATCTCTGTACTGCTCTGCCCTCTTGTTCGCACGCGCCGTCAGATGCATGACTGAATCGCCCCATCATGGTGTTGACAGTTGTGTACAATACCGACACTCTCAAGTTCGACAAGCTGCTGGCCTACCACCGAGAATCGGTCCAGTGCCTGTTCAACATCTCTGGTACGCGGCGCTGGATGTTGCCCGACAGATCACCCAAACGCCACATCCTCACCTTCGCCCAACCGCACTACAGACACGCTGTTCGTATCGGGCTCGCTGGATGGCAGCATCGTCCTCTGGCAGTCGGAGACTCTCACGCCGCTGCGGGTCCTCGAGTTTCCCGAGAAGTACTTTGAGAACCACTCCTACACCGCTCCGGTCAACCATTTTGCTCTGCTCTCTTCGGTTCGTTGTCGATGCTGCCGCATCCCTTAGCTGCTTGTGGTGCCTGCAGCCGCCACTGCTCCTCACCTACGGTTTTGTTTGCCCACCACAACAGCGCTACCTCTGCGCCGCTATCGGCCGAGGCTTTCGGGTCTATGATGTGGCGCACGGAAACTGTGTGATCGAATGCAAGGAAGGCCATGAAGCTCCCGTGCTGCGACTTGTCCCCCTCTACAAAGGGTACCCGCTACTTCATTCTTAAACGACTAGCATTCCTCCCGCTCACCAACCATTCGTCAATGTGCTGGCCTCATGCGCGATTATGAACAGGTCGCGGTTAGTGTCGTGCTCGGCTGACTCGTCCATCAAGATTTGGGAGATCCCAACGGGCGCGCGATCAAAGGGCGGCAATGCACGACGACGGCAAAAGCAGCAGCCTGCCCATCCTCGGCCAATTGTACACAGTGCTCATCCCCTCCCTTTCGTATCACCTGGAGTCCTGCTCATCTCTCTCGTCGTGGGCGATAGGGCGACATGTTGGGCCACTCTGGTGCAGTACATGACCTGATTGCGCTCACCGAGAACAGCGTGGCTTCGTGCGGAGCTGATAACCTGGTACGCCGTCACGCAGCTGACGATGAGCGTATGTTCAACACGAATGCTAAAGCCTGGCCGGCTGCTATCTATCTAGGTGATCTTGTGGAAAGACGGCAAGGTTCAATCGGAGCTTCGCAATCAGGCGGCGTCTGCATGGATCGTGCACCAAAGGTTCGCCCATTGCTTCGCGCCAGATCGACCCTTGTTGTTTGCATTAACACACGTTGCAACTGTTCATTCATAGCCTGCTGGAAGAGGAGGAATCGGTACACGAAGAGAGGGCAAGCTCGTTCAATGACCTCCGACACTTGCTCCTGGCGCGAAGGAACTGGATGCAAGAGACGGTCGATGTACGTTTTATAGCAACGCCTTCCTCGCCCCATCGCGGTGCCGTTGACCGATCGGTTGTACTCACGATGCGCGCAATCGAATTGTGCAGCTGAGCGATCAAGTGGAGCAGCTGGAAGAGGAGGAGGACAATATTGCGCAGCGGGAGATGACGTGGCCATACTCGTTCTCGGATAAGCGACCAAATATCTCTCTGGGTACGTCCACCTGGCATACCGCACTGATTAGCGTGCATAGATCGTCGCATGTATCTTACTCCCTCTTTCCTGCAGAGGTGGAGAGCAGCCCTGTGGCTCCTAGCGGCAAGTGGTCGGCGGAGGACTCGTTACGACCACGCAAGGGGACGAATGACCAAAGTGCGTACTCCTCGGAAGCAGGACGTGGCTAAGATGAGGTCTTCCCTAACACGTTGTCTACATGTGCCGTCGCACAGATGAGCTCCTTCGGTCGGCAGAGGTTCGAGTTGGCAAATCACAGAGTCGAAGCGACCTAGTGCTCCTGGGCGCGCCCATCGCCACCTCTCCTCAGGTCAGGACTTCTTGCTTCCTCCCTACCGGTTTTATCTCCGGCCTAACGCCTTGCCTTGGCCGCTTGCAGACGGACGAGCCAGCACTAGACGTAACGGCTCATAAGGCGGATGAACGGCGCAAGATACCCATACACGCGATTATGCTGCCGTGATAGTATCGTTATTGTTGTGTACGTGTTGTGTACATGCGGTTTACACAACACGACGCCGTGCGCTTTGTCTCCGAAAGGACTCTCTGCGCGTGTCAAGCGAATCCACGAGCTTGGTTCTTTGCCATTGGGGAGGTTGGTGAGACAAGGAGGAGAGAGCTAAGCCACCACAGAAGGGAGAGAGAACGGGGGAGAGGGATGTCGTTGTGCGTTCACTCGCCACGCATCGTCAGCTTGTGCCGAAACTTCGCCAGTCTTCCCAGACGACAGTTGTGTCGGTTGGTCGGGAAACGACAACGGAGTTTCTTTGTAAAGGCCTAAGCTCGCCCCCTCAACAGTTCATCTTTAGCCCCCAGCTTCGTCGTTGCCGCATCTCTTCTCTCGTTACCACCCCTTGTCCATCAGCAGCAAACTCACACCTCACCATTACGCGCTTGTCCGCGTTCGCCTCTCGTCCTTTTGTAAAAACTGTATAATCGCCACCTTCCAACCCTCATCTACACCAGCCAAGACTCCTCTTCATCTATCCTTTAGCCCGCCCCAGCATGCAGATCTTTGTCAAGACCCTCACCGGCAAGACCATTACCCTCGAGGTCGAATCCTCAGACACCATCGAGAACGTGAAGCAGAAGATTCAGGACAAGGAGGGTACGTGCACTTTGTGCAACTTGTCGTCTCCTTCTGTCGAGTCGAGTGCTCAGCCGCTGCTCTTGTCGTTTACATCAGGTATCCCTCCTGACCAGCAGCGCCTCATCTTCGCGGGCAAGCAGCTGGAAGACGGCCGCACGCTTGCCGACTACAACATCCAGAAGGAGTCGACCCTCCACCTCGTCCTGCGTCTTCGCGGGGGAGGCAAGAAGACCAAGTGCTGCTTTGGCGAGTGCTCCAAGCGGGCCGTCCTCATCACCGGCGACTGCCGCCACTGCCAGCTCCAGTTCTGTGGCAACCACCGCCTGCCTGGTACGCTCGACCTCACTCGCTTCATCTTTCTCCTCATTCCCTAAATCTCTTGTCCCTGCTCGTCTCTCTTATCTCCCTCTGCAGAGAGTCATGCGTGCCAGAACATGGAGAGCTGCAGGCAGGCCGCCTTCGACAAGAACAAGAACAAGCTCCTGAGCGAGAAGTGCGTATCGCAAAAGATCAACATCTGAGACACGAACGCCACAACGTGACCGTCCGTGGTGTTGGCCCAGCCGATGGTGAACTTGCTACACGGCGCCAACGACACGGTTTATTGTACATAGAGAGACAGAGAGCCACAATACATCCTCCCTGCCGGATGAGCAAGCGGTGCATCGTGCATGCTTCGTGTGACGCGTTCACGTCGTCCGCTGTGGGACAGAGAACTGCGTGGGGGAGAGACCTCACACTGCTCGACGAGCGGGGACGTAATGCGAGCCTCTCCATCACATCAAGACGGAAGAGAGCGAAGACGGAAAGAACGAGAGGAGAGAAGAAGAGGGAGAAGCGGACAGCCAGCTGGAGGCCGAAATGAAGGTGAGCACCCAGTTGCCGCGCGGCAGTCCGGCAGCTCCCCAGCTGCACGAGCAGGAGGCGTTCTCGCACTGCGTGGTGAATAGCTCCCGCGTTTCCGTGTCGGCACAGCCAGCCGCGATCAAACAGCTCTTGTAGGGGGGGTAGCAATCGCAAATGCTGCCATTTGTGGCTGACAAGACAAGAGATTGGTGAGAAATGTAGTGTATGTACCCCTCCCCCAAGAAGTTAGAGAATAGAAGTACTGGTGTTCATTTGGTACGGTGCCTCGCACGAATCGAATTCGTCGGTGCAGGCGCTGCCAGCAGCTTCCGAGCATGCTGCGTGGGTGCCCAGAGGGTAGGCCAGAACGAGGCACATAAGCACGATAAGTGCAGCAAAAAGCGAGGACGGAGCGGTAACCATCTTGCGTTCGTGGTGAAGAAACAAAGGGTCACGTTGGCCGCAAATTAAAAAGTAGCTCGCTGCCGGCGCATTTGCCCAGGCCAAAAAGATATCGCCCCACCCAGATTTGAACTGGGGTCCCAGGTACCAGAAACCTATATGCTGCCAACTACACCATGAGGCGGACTTGTTTTGAGCGGTGTCTCATCTCGTGTTTGTTCATTGTGAAACCGCAACCCTCGCTTGGCGTCACAATCCAGCAGGCAACAGCGAGGGTTGTTAGACAAGGTTGTTCCTCCGGTCGTAAAGATGGTGCGGGCACAGGGGCGATATGCACTAAACAGGCGAGGAAATTGATGATGGTGGTAATTGGAGAGATTGGATTGTTTTGGATTTTTTATTGCCGCTAGACATTTTAGTATTTACCTCAGAGATGTTCGCTTAGGCGCTCTTCACGGCGAACTTGCGCACGGGGAAGTGAGCGATGGCCTTGGTCTGCCTGACGGTCTTGGCGTTCTTCTCCTTGGGGGTGAGACGGCGACGGATGGCGCGGGTCTTCTTCACGCGGAGATCGAGGGGCTTGTACTTCTTCTCCTTGTAGAACATGCGCAGCTGCTGCCTCTGGGTCTGGCTGATCACGGTGTTGACGCGGGCGACAGACTTCCTGATCTCCTTGATCTTGGCGAGCTTGGAGGGGGCACCACCGGTCACCTGCTGGACGCGCAGGGTGGCGAGCTCGGTCTTGAGCTCCTCGAGCTGCCTCACCAGCTCGTTCTTCTTCTTAGTCCTAAGTTCGTGGGCCTTGACCTTCGGCATGATGTCTAGAGATGGGCGGAAAGAAAGATCTCTGAGGGGGGCGGCCGAGAGAGGGAGGAAGCCGATGCAGAGAGAGGAAGAAAGAAGAAAAAGAATGCGCGGCACCCGGTATTATCCCGCCACATTTTGCATGGCATCTCTGGCACGGATTAACCATGCCCGGAAAATTCCCACCAGCGACCCAGTTGTTGTGTTTTTTATTTATTTTCAAAATAGCGCCAAAGAAGAAAGCGTTCTACCGCGCATTCGGCGTCTAATTGGCACTGCAAGCAGCGACGAGCAAGAGATCAAGAGAAAGAGAGTCATCTCCTGTGTATGTGGGAAGGATGTATTGTACAAGCATGGCTTCAAGTTTTCTTCCTCCCTCCTCCGCTCGTGACTCTGCTTCACTGCTTGTAGGCCAGGTTCTGGAGGGCTGGGGTCGAGTTGGGGTTGCTGATGCGCTGTCCCATGCCCGCCGACTGGTTCGGATACGAGCTGGCTGCAAAGGGCGACGGCGAGGGAGCGGCGGAGCCACTGCCCTGTCCCAACGGCGGCTGCGTCTGATGGTCGCCTGATGGGCCCTGGCCTGAGTAAGCGGGCGCGGAGGCGCTAGCGTAGGGCGAGCCGGCCGACGACGGTGCGCCAGAGGAGGGCGGTGTCGGATAGCCTTGTGAGAACGACGGCTGCTGCTGCTGCTGAGACGATGGTGCGGGGTAGCCCTGGGGCGGCTGTTGGCCTGGCTGCTGCGGCGCGGGGTAGCCCTGAGGCGGCTGTTGGCCTGGCTGCTGTGATGCAGGATAGCCCTGTGGCGGCTGTTGACCTGGCTGTTGGCCGGGCTGCTGCGGTGCGGGGTAACCCTGCGGTGGCTGTTGGCCTGGCTGCTGTGATGCAGGATAGCCCTGTGGCGGCTGGCCTGGCTGCTGCGGTGCGGGGTAGCCCTGGGGCTGCTGTTGGCCTGGCTGCTGCGACGAGGGCGGATAGCCTTGTGGCGGCAGTGATCCGGGCTGGCTAGTTTGCTGCTGCTGAAACTGCTGCGAAGAGTAGCCCTGCGCGGTGTGCTGGAAGCTCTGTTGCGAATAGCCCTGCGGCGGCTGTCCCTGCTGCGCGGGCGGTAGCGCTTGTCCAGGGGCCGGGGGATACTGTGCGACAAGGAAGAGATTGCGCTCAGCATGCAGCCCAAAGCGAGGAGATCACACGCACACGCACACGCACACAGGAGCAGAGACGTACGCCTGAGGCACCAACCTGCTGGCCCATGAAGCGGCCTTGATGCTGCTGCGAGATGCTGCTGATCTGCGCCGCGATGTTGTGTCCACCAGCCGGCTGCTGCTGCGGTGGCGGAGGCATGCCGCCAGCGAACGGCGGCGGCATCGCGCCCATGGGACCGGCGTGTGGCGGGTATCCGCTCATCGGCTGCTGCTGAGGCGGAGGAGCGTACGGGTAGGCAGGATAGCCGGCAGGCGGCGGCGCGGGATAGCCAGGACGCGGCGCCTGAGGGCCGTAGCCCACGGGCGCAGGCGGATAGGCACCGTACGGGGACGGGGGCGGATAGGCGCCTCCAGGCGGTGGCGGATAGCCGTAGCCCACGGGCGCGGGCGGATAGCCCACCGGTGCGACGCCATAGTGGGGCGGGGGCGTGTGGGTGTATTGGACCGTGGTGCTGCCGCACGACGAGGGCGCATAGTGCACGTACGACGTACCGCACTGCGTGTGTGCATTTGCATGAGATCACCAATGCGACCACCCCCATGCAAATGGAAATGAAATCTGAGGGAGGGGGGCGTACGGGAGGCGGCGAATCGCAGTGCGGTGGCGAGTCGCACGGGTCGCAGTGACTGTAGTGGTGCTTCTTCTTGTAGTGGTGATGGTGCGACATCTCTCTCCTTTCTTGAGTTTAAAGATCAAATGATGGCTTGACCGCAAAGCTTTCGAGCTGTGACAGCTGGGCTTTCGCTGCACCAATACGAAAACGGGATGTCCTTTTCGTCGTGATCGGGCTGGCCCGACACGGCGAATGCGCCACCACAGCCGTATGGGACGCTCACACTGCTGAGTTCCAAGAGGAGGCAAGTGCGTGTGGGGGTTATGAGCAATCGGCTTCTGAGATCGTGAGGTGAGTGCGAAACGGTGCACAGGGCTCCGTTGCGTGAGGCCGATGGAGACGGCCATTCTGCGTTTGAAAGCACCGTTCTTTTATCCCAACAGCGAAGTTTGCAGCTGCACCAAGCGATGTCAGTAATGGGAGGGTGACTGCCTGTCCACCCAGTATCCTTTTGCTCACGCTTCTTCCCTCCCTTGCGGTGCTGTCCAGCACAACGACCGGCGGAGGTTCGGACAAGTGGCTGGAAGGCAGCACTTTCTGTGGGTAGGCTCAAATTTTTCCCCGATTCCTGTGCGGCCAACGAGCAACCGCGTCGTGCCCGCCTTTTCTGCGCTTGCCAGCGAAAGCAAACGACGGCGATTACGCAGCCCCAATTAATGCAAGCGTGCGACCTGGCGATTGATTGATTGATAGACTCAAAAACATACTCGCACCTCGACGACTGCCTCTGCACACGCACACCATCATGGCGCATGTAAACAATAACCCAACAAAATCGGCATCTTCGACGCCAACGCGTAGCGTCTACATTGCGCCGACGATCGAAAGCGGGCTGCTGACCTCCTCTTTACAGGCCTCCACATCGACCACGCCAACTTCCACATCTTCCTCTTCCCCCCTCGCTCATCTATCCTCTCCCAATGGATTTAATCTCAATTCATCGCCCACGCGAAGCTGCACGGAGAACGCGCCCTCCATGCTCGACCTCATGGCTCAGTTCGAGGCTTCAACCACTCTCAGAGATAGCAGTGAAGCCAAGCCCGTTTGGCGGTATGCCCCCCCCCCTGCATCGAATTTGCACGTTCGGTGCGCGTTTCAATTTCGATTTTCAAATCCTGCGGTCTCATGCTCGCACGCGTTTGGATGCCTCTTGCATGGCACACAGCACACCATGGGAGGATCAGGACAGTGCATTCCAGACCGAGTTCGATTCCGAGCTGAGCTTCCTCTGCGACAGGATTCACGTCCAGGAGGAGGATCCGATGAGCGTAGGCCATCTGCCCTACATCCTGTAAACAACGAACCAATCACCATCACCACACTCACCATCACATCATCAACCCACACCAGCCCTCCTTCCTACCTTCCTCCTCGTACATAAACACATGGATGAACTCTGTGAGCGCGCGCGCGCTCTCTCTCTCTCTCTCTCTCTTCATGTGTGCAGCGGTGGGGATGATGACGATGCGAGGGAGTCTCAGTGGGCAGGAGGACGGCCCTGAGCGTAGGTCTGCTGCAGCTGACGGTATCGCAGCAGCTCGGCGGGGCTCACCGACGGCGTGACGGAGCGGAGGGCGTCCATGAAGTGGCGCTGCTCGACCAAGACCGGACCCGCGTCATCTCCAGGCGGTGGCGTAGAGGACGACGTGGAGGTCGAGGTTGAAGCTGTGGATGTGGAGGCAGGCTCTACCGGCGAGGATGAAGACGAAGACGATGAAGCGGGCGGAGGAGAAGAGGACAGAAGAATGCGCTCTCGGATGGCTGATTGCAAAGCCTCGGAGCACACAGCGTAGAAGTCGGCGCCTGTGTGCAGTGAGCGGCAGGAGGCAGAGGCGTGAGATGATCTGGTCATCACGGACATCACAAGAAGGCGCGGAAGTGCATATGTTGGCGTGTACCGGTGAGGTTGAGAGGGCAGGCCTGGACGACCTCCTCGAGACGCACGGAAGGCGCGAGACGGAACTTGCGCGTCAGGGCCTTCACGATGTGGAGCTGCTGCGAATGATCCTCAGGCACGCCCAGGTACAGCAATCGATCAAAGCGGCCTGCACGCACACAGCATGGTGAGCGGCTCACGCGATTGACAGGTGCGTGTGTATGCGGACTTTACCAGGACGGAGCAGGGCGGGCTCGAGGAGATCGGGTCTGTTGGTCGCGCCGATCACGAACACATCGGCCGATTTGTGGATGCCGTCCAGCTCGGTGAGGAGCTGAGACACAATCCTATCCATCACGCCTGTGTCATCACGATCACGCGACACACAGCAGAGAGAACAGAGTAGAATGCAAATCAGTGAGACGTCCACGAGGAGATGGGGCAAATAGACAAGGAAATCGACCTCCAGAGTCTGCGCCGGCACCGCGAGCCGGAGCGAGGGAGTCGAGCTCGTCAAAGAAGATGACGCACGGTCGTGCGTCTCGCGCCCTCTGGAAGGTGTCGCGCACGTTCTTCTCACTCTCGCCAATGTACCTGCGAGGCGAGTGACGCGAACACGTGGTGAGCACAAAGGGTCACGTGTTGGTCGAGACGTCGGGGAAGCCACTCGAACGAGCCGACGTACATGTTGATCAGCTCCGGACCCTTGACGCTCATAAAGTTCAGGCTGCACTCGGTGGCGACAGCTTTGGCCACCAGCGTTTTGCCTGTTCCCGGGGGACCGTACAAGAGCAGACCGGACCTGCAGGACGAGACGAGACAAGACGATTAGCGCCGTGTGCATCATCAAGCAAGAATGAAAGCGAGGAAGGATGGGAGAGAGTGCCTCTTGCGTAGGTCTCCGGAGAAGAGGTCGGGTCGGTTTAGCGGAAGCTGGATGGTGTCGAGGATCTCCCGCTTGACGTGCGCCAAACCACCAACGTCTTCCCACTACAGGACACGAACAGGCGATGGTGATGAGTGAAGCCAAGCCCCGTAGGAGCAGCTATAGAAAGACGTCGTCAGTGAGAGAGCTCGCACCTGGATGTTGGGGATGTTCGGGGCTGAGATGTTGGATGCTCTGTGCGAGGAGACCTTGTCAACACCCGCCGCGATGTCCTCCGCGGTAACGACCACACCTGCCGCGCAGATGGCTTCTCGGCGCTGGGCTTCCCACCGCGAATCCTGGAGGATGACACACAGAGCGGAATCAGCGCTGTGTGCAGTGAACCGAAAGACTTGACGTGTCATATAGGACTGGCGCTGCACGTACCTGGTCACTGCCACGCACTACACGAGCGAGAGCCGTAGCGGCGGCGTGGGCATGCAATGACCGCAACTCCCGTCCTACGAAGGAAGCTGTCTTGCGTGCCACATCCGCAAGTTCGACATCGGGAGCGAGCGGCGTGCGGGTGAACAGCCGAGTCAACTGCCGCAACCGCACTTCAACGCCTGCACGATCGCTCAGCATAACAACAACGAAAGGGCGACACCACGATGAGGGAGAGTAACGGAGCCGAGCAAGCGATAGAGAAAGAGAGAGAGAGAGAGAGAGGAAGAACTCGATCGTACCGGGAGTAGGGAGGTTGATCTCGTGGCGGAAGATGGCCCGGATGGGCGCGGGGATGTCGTCTATCTGTTCGGCTGTACCCAAGAGAGCCACCTTACCGCCCTTGCCGTCACAGTACTCCTTGGCCAAGGCCGCCAACTCCTTTGCAACACTACCTGCATTGTGCAACAGATCACGCGTATGGGTATGAGCCTGTGCACGGCAGGGAAAAGACGAGAAGCGAGAGGTGACGGCGAACCAGCAACATCGGTATGAGAGGGACCCGAAGAACGGAGCGCGTGGAGAGAGCGGATCAGAAGGAGTGACGGATGACAGTTCCAGGCATCCTGGAAAGCCTTGGTCAGGCCTGAAACCACCTCGGAGAGCGGGCCATCCCTGGCCAAGTCATAAAGGTCGACCTGGAGGAATGGCCGCGGGCAGTGAGCAGCAATGCCACGGGTGCGTAATTCTTCCTCAACGCCGGTTTGCAGATGTACGCACCGTGACAAGGTGAATGCCCAGCTTGGCCGACAGGTAACGGGCCAGCGTGAACTTACCATTGGCTGGAGGCCCATAAACCACAATCGAGCAGCCGAGATCCATGTTCACCGCCGGTCCTTCCAAGCAAGCTCGCATCACGTCCTCGACCTAGCCACCGCGCAGTTAATCGAAGATCACGTCGCGCTTCAAGTTCTGGAGAGAGAGAGAGAGAGAGATGCTACCTCTTCCCAGCCCTCGCCCCGCTGGGCTTCAGGATCCTTATCGTCGGGCAACAGGTACGTGGACGCAAGTGGCGGGAGAGCAGAGTTCACCAGGCCCTCCTGGACAAGTGTGGTCTCCTCGCGACTCACCCGGAAGAACGCAGCCGTGTTCTCGGGAAGCACTGGCGGCACACAACAAAGGCGGCGTGTGAGTGCAAGAGCCAAGGAGAGATGGTTTGACAGCCATTGGAGGGTACCTCGTGTGACCTGAAAGTAGACGACTCCACCCTCGCGGTTATCGTGATCTCCACTCGTTTCGTCTTCCTCTTCGTCGTCGTCCTCGTCTTCGTCGGCGTCGTCATTGTCCTCTTCGTTGCCGTTGCCTCCGTTTTTTGTCAGGAAGGGATAGCGCGGCGGGGGCAGGACCACCGGTATGAGATCGCCCGGTGCCAGCAGACGAGGCGATCGGAAGAAGCGACGAAGCGGACCAGAGTAGTCAGCTGTCAGCGATGATGCCGGCGATCTGACCAAAGATATATGCGCTGCTCGAGCCTGTTGTGATACACGCCATAAACTTCAGGTAAGACATCTTGGCTTGTGTCACATTGTTGTATGTGCAGTACCTCGGTCCACCCCGCACGCTGTTCGCAAATGGTGAGCGATTCACCCTGCACGACGCCCAGGTTGTAGGCCAGAATGGGCGACAAGTAGAGTCGCTCATCTGCCCATTTCCGATCCGAAGGCAATGCGTAAACGTGAGCCAGCCGTTCACGATTCGAGCCAGCCGAGCTCAGCACCACCTGGCAGCGTGCGAGAGAGAGTGAGCGAACCGCGCTGTTGTGAAGCAAAGCGGAGGTGAGCCACTGCGAGTTGGTGCAGCTGCTCGTACCGTGCTTCCAGAGAAGAGGCGGAGCTGACGCAGCGTGGACAAGCTGAGGCCCACCTCAGTCATTTCGTCCCTCCATGACGGCACTGCAGGTGTGAGTGTCAGTGACAACGGTTGAAGCCAAGCGAAAGAGGTGGTGGTATGACTACCTGGTTCGACTGTTTTCAGTGGTCGTGGTAGAAAGGCGACCTCAAACACGGCCGCCTTTGGCTGACGCTCAGTACTGCGATCTCCCTCGGTCGGTGACACCGCACTGGAGCTGCTCAGCAGCGATCGGCATGACGGCAGGATGAAGGACGAGAGCAGGAGCGGGGACTCAAGAGATCGCTTTGGTCGTTCCGGTTGATGGACGGCAGATGAGCTGTCGAGCTGCTGCTCGTCGAGCCGGGAGGAAGAGGGCAGAGAGGCGGAGAGAGCCGGGGTGGTCTTCTTCGCTGTAGGTGGCAGGACTACGATGAGCGTGTGTGCCGCGTCCACGACACCCTGCAGAAGCGGCCGAGTGTCGACGACGGTATACTTCTCCCACATGGAGCCCGCAGCTGCATCGGCGTCCACGTCTTCGTCCCGTTCGCTTTGCTGATCGTCATCTTCTTCCTCGTCGCTCTCCGCATCAAGTCTCTTCTTCCCCTTCCCCTTTCGCCGAGCGCCCCTCGTGTCCGCCGAGGCCTCACCGCGCACACGCATCATAGAGCCTCGAATGGCTACTGGCAGATCAGCACCGGCTTCCCCCAGCATCTTGCGCCAGAGCTTTTCTGTGTGGCACACAAGATATGAGCGTTCAACCACACGGAGAGTTCGCACGATGGGCGCGTGAGATACAACGATTAGGCAGAGAGTGTACCTTTCTTCGTGGCGAAGCGATACGCGCTTGCTGTCTGTGCGACGAGCACCACCCGATCGAGCGTGAGTGCTTGCTTCACGAGCGGCTTCACGTGAACGCGATCGCGTGACGCGAGGTGATGCTCCTCCGCAAAGAGGCGTGACACATACAGCACGCCGTAGGCATCCGACTCTTCACTGCCGCCCTCACTCGGCACGCCGTTGGCAGTCGCGTTGTCTCGATCGTCCTGGTTGTCCGCGTCGTCGCCCTTGCCGTCGGGCAGCTGTGGACCATCACGGTTGCCATTGTGGGCACTGTGTCGCCTGTGGCACACCACGCCGGCAGCCTCGCTGCAATCGGGCAGCGCTGCCGCTAGCACGACGTGATGCTCTCCGCTGCCGGAGCCACACGCGCTCTCGTGCTGCCTAGACTTTGTGGTTGTGCTTGGCAGCGAAGGACGTCTCCCTCCGGAAGACGGAGCAGACGCGTCGCCAGACGACGACGGCAAACGAGTGATCGCAACCACGACGGGCGACCCTACGTGTGACACCATCGCCGTTACAGCAAATCCAAGACAGCGAATGCTGAGGGAACGGGAGCGTACCCGCATCGTCGTCGCGAAATCGGCGCTGCACGGGCCGGAGTACTTCCTCGGGGACGAGCACGCATGCCGGGTGGAGACGATGCAGAAGCTCCTCCCCCCCGCTGTCCACCTCCACGATCAGCGCCGGCTCCACACGCGTGCCCTGCTCTCGCCGCACATCCATCCTGTAAACGTTTTGGTTTTTAATTTTCTCCATATTTTCCTTGATGTTTTCCTTGCGACAAATCTTTTGGTCACCAAATTACTCCGGAGTTTTATGAGGTCTCACGTGCCTCCGGCTTCAGTCGTTTGGTGCCAACCAGTGGCTGGCAACGCGTCGCAGGAAGGAGGACGTGGCGGAGGTAATCGAGGAGGCCAAAGGGACCTCACAAGGCTGGGACAAGATAAGAAGCTTCTGTCGCCTGCCTCCTCGCTACCAGCTCGCCGCATCGACGGGGGGCTGTCGATCTCTAAGGATCTAATCGATTTTCGCGCGGGCGACAAAAAATTAATGGAATTCTTCGCATCGCGATCGAAGAGGATGGAGGGCAGGGCTACGGCAAATCGCTGCGCTGGAGGCCTGTCCGCCTCTTCCTGCCTCCTCTTCGCCTTCCTGTTCGCCTTGAGCCTCAGCGCGCGAGTGCTGGCCAAACAGGACGAGAAAGTGGTCAAGGTCTTTCTCATCCCACACAGCCACTGCGATCCAGGATGGCTCGAGACATTTGAAGTGCGCCCCCCTCCCTCTTGCCTTTCGATCTCTCCGCCAGCTGCATCAGGCCTCTATTTTCTTGCTCTTTTTTCATGAAAATAATAATCATCTCCATTCTTGGACGGTTGTGGCAGGGCTACCACTCGCACTACGTTGAGCGCATCTTGACAGAGGTGATGAAATCTCTGGCACGAAGTCCCGATCGTCGATTCGTGTGGGCAGAGATGTACGGCTTCTCCCTCTATGTTTGTGTATGTGTGTTGTGCGCGTGTGTGAACGTTTTCGCACCGCCTATGCGCCCCTGTGGCTGTGAGGGCCCGAGTTCGTTCCTCGCTCGCTGACGCGATCGGTGCCTCCTATCTACAGCTCCTTCTTCAGCCGCTGGTTCGACACCAAGAGCGTAGAGGTGAAGCAGCAGGTGAGGAAGTTCGTGGAGAACGGGCAGCTCGAGTTTGTTGAAGGTGCCGTTGTATTCTTCTTCGTCTTCTCAGACCACCATGTTGCATTCATCCTCAGCTGGCAGCCGCTGACGGTCTGATCAACCTCAACCCACGCACACTCCAATCCTCCAACAGGCGGATGGGTGCAGCCGGATGAAGCCAACACAAACTTCGACATCCTGGTCAATCAGCTGACCGAGGGCCACGACTACCTTCTGAAGAACTTTGGCGTCCGCCCGCGATTCGCCTGGCAGGTACCTTTGGCTGCGCGTTCAGTGGCCCCTGCCAGCGCGCTTGCGGACTGACGTTGGTGACATGCAGATCGATCCGTTCGGACATTCTTCGCTGACTCCCACCCTCGCAGCGGCTGTTGGCTTTGACGCTCTTGTGATCAATCGAATTCATCACAATCTCAAGGTGCGCCCAGCCACAAACTGAATGCGTTGCTGTCCATGATTGGCTGAGTAACCAACGTTTGTGCACTTCTTCATTCTCGTGCCTGCGTACACTACAGTCCTACTTCAAACAGACGCGACACATGGAGTTTGTGTGGCAGGGCTCGCCCTCGCTCGGCGAGCAGAGCGAGATCTTTACGCATGTGCTTCATACCCACTACAGTGCCCCGCTTGGGTTCGACTTCGAAGAGGGCGGTGTATCCGCAGTGGGGGGTAATGCCGAGCCAAGAGCACGGCAGTTGGTTTCAGAGCTTAAGGTTAGTTCCACATTCACTCTCACCCTGCGCCTGCCCTTTCACGCTGTCTTGGTCTGTACTCGCTCATTTGACCCTTTGATCTTGGTTCCACGCGCAGTCCCGATCAGAGGCTTACCGTACGGACAATCTCTTGGTCACCTTTGGCGACGATTTCAAGTTCCAGAGGGCCGAGCATCAGTTCTCCAACATGGATGTGTTGATCAGTACGTACCAAGCCATCCACCGACAAACTGTTGCACGTGACCACACTGCTCACGTCCATCAACAGATGAGATAAACAAGGGCAACTATGGCATGAAGATCCAGTACGCCACGCTCTCAGAGGTACATTCCCTGTCTTATATTCGATCGTTCAAGTGTTCGCTTGAATGCGCGTGATAGGCCTATCTCACCTCTCTATCGACTTAGTACTTTGATGCGGTCTTCGCGGCCAAGGTGAACTTCCCGCTCTACAAGGGCGACTTCTTCCCCTACGCCGACAACTCAGACTCTTATTGGACGGTACGGCATTCACACAGCACGCGTTGATGTCTTCAGCGTGCGCAACCTAACATGTCATGTGCTGATCGGTTTAGGGCTACTACACGACTCGCCCGAGGTTAAAGGGCCTCATCCGCCAAGCCACCTCTATTCTCCATTCTGCTGATGTACGGTCGCTTGCAGTGTTCCCCCCTCCGTTTTCGGCGACGATCGGCTTACCTGTTCCTCTCCACGATCAGACCGCATACGCCCTCAGCCGCGCGCGAGACTTCTCTAAGCACATTCCCACGCAGTGGGACTCGCACTATAGTGGTATTCTTCAGTCGCGAAGGGTGAGTCTGACGCTGATCCACTAGAGCTCTTTCAGCAGCCAAGTGCACAACAACAGTCTGACGCCTCTCGATCTCTTCATACTACAGGATACGTGTCTGGTTCAGCATCACGACGGCATCACGGGAACGGCCAAACCTCTCGTGGCCGAGGACTATACCAACAGATTGAACAGCGCAATCAGCCACTCTCACGAGGTACGCCCTGCTCACCGTCAACCTATTCCGTAAGCTTTTTATTTTTCGAACTGACGTGTCATCTCATCCCATTCAGACCATGGCGGAGATGACCAAGCACTTGCTGTGCGACACGAAGCAAGATGCTGCCAGTTTCGCCGCGCTCAAGCAGGTCGAGTTTACTGTGTATGACCCTCAGGGCCGTGTTTTCACCGTCGACGTACTCTCCTCCCCTCCTCAACTGTGTACTGGTAGGCATCCTGGTACTGATCTCTACCACGTCTTGGTGATCGACTGTCCTAACAGGCCTCGAGTGACCATCCTCTGGTGTATCACAACGCGTTGGGCTGGACGCGATTCCAGTACGTTCAAGTGAAGGTGTCAGCTACAGACCCTTTGAGCCTCCGCATATTTGATGCCAACGACAAGCCCGTGCCTGTCCAAACGTCGCCTGTCAACAGCAATAACGGAGTGGCAGAGCCCGCCAACAAGTACGCCCCTGAAGGTCCTAGTGCGCGTCATTGTTGTGCACGTCTCGTGTGCTAAGCTGTGACGGTTTCGTGCTGTGGTGTGGGGTTGTCAGGTCGGTGTTCTTCCTCAATTTCCTCGCTGAGGTGCCTCCGCTTGGTATCGCTACCTACTTTGTGCGCGCAGTCGAGAGCAACTCTGTGCCCGAGGTCCCGCGCCAACACACGGCGCACTACTATAAGCACGGTATGCAGCAAACGCTACCCTTACACTTGCTCTCACTCTTGCTTTCAAATTGATTCCTTACCTCTCGATCTATTCAACAATCCAGGAGACTTAGCAAGCAAGTCATCAACATTGAAGATAGAGAACGATTTCCTGACGGTGACGTTGAGCCCCAAGACCGGCCTTCCTGAGAAACTCATCAACAAAGTCACCGGCCAGGAGATTACTCTCGACCAGAAGGTAGGTTCTTGTGTGTGCTTGCGCGGGATATTCAGCCTGTCGAGCAAGCTGCTTACTAGCAATCCTTGTCTGTAGTATGCGGAGTACCACACGAGCAGGAGCGGAGCCTACCTTTTCCGCCCCACAAACCTGAGAGATATCACGGGAGATGTGGAAGTGAGCATTGTCGCCGGAGACCTGATGTCGGAGATCGTGATCGGCTTCGGCGCTCGACGCAGGCTGGTACATAATCATCCTCTGCTCGAGTCCGCTCTTGGTCGCTCCTCGCTCATTTCCTTCATTTCCTGTTGTGATTGCAAGTCACTTCGGCTGTACTCCACCCCGAAAGACCCGCACGCGTACCCGGAGGTGTGCGGTGTGCTCTTCACCACTCACCAAATTGACGCGGAAGGCAACAGAGAGGTGGTCGTTCGGTACATGCTCTCGTTCGCCCTAATCACACATTCCCTCGTATTTATCATTTTCATCGTGCTCGCAGTTACAACACGCAACTGTCCACGGACAACTCGTTCTATACCGACAATGGTATAGAGATGCAGCTGAGGTACGTGCAATCCATTTCGCTTTGCAGCACACACTCGTTGTAATGAATTCAAAGGCTGCGGATCTCATCGCATTTAAACGTTCATGTTGTCAGGTCGCGAAACAGCAATCAGGCCAGATCTCGAGCGCATATCGAGTCGGGGCGGGCTGAAGCCCAAGAGACCCAGTACTACCCCTCGATTTCGATTGCCATGCTGCGTCACAACGCGCAGGATCTTCAGTTCACCGTACGATCATCATCTTTTTTTATTGTCTCTCACGTGACTAATTCGTGCACGTTGTCTCCTTATCTTTGCAGGTGATATCGGGCCAATCTATGGGTACCTCTTCGCATGTCGAAGGCGGATTGGAAATCATGCTCAACAGGCATCTTACGCAAGATGATGGTCGAGGTCTGGGCGAGGGGTAACTGCACCATTGCTTCGAGTGTGGTGTGCATGCGCATGTATACTGGTCACGCCCAACTCATATAACATGTAAACAGAGTGCAAGAGCATGAGCCCGTTACCGTCCAGCAGTGGCTGATGCTCGGACATGCCGAAGACGCCGAGCTGCATCGTCGTCGTCTTTCGCTGCAGCAAAATCATCCGCTCATGCCTATCACCCTCAAGCAAGCACCCACGCCCTTTGTGTGGGCCGATCACTTTGTCAACTCCTACGCTCCTATGTCGGGTGAGGCTCTCCGTCCTTTCGTTATTGTCATTTGCGGAAGTCAACCATCTTGTGCTAATCTATGCCACGTTATTATTGCTACAGGAAGCCTGCCAGACAATATACACTTGCTTTCACTGAAGGCTAGGGATGCCGTGTCCTCTGAGATTGTTGTACGGCTCATGCACATTGCTGAGGTAAGCTATAATCCACCCCTTTTCTCCAGTCTCGTCGATAAATGCTGATGCAGACAACACCACACCACAGGGCACGGAGGCGATCGCCGCGCCGACGGAAGTGCTGCCGCAACAGTTCCAGTCCGAAGTGACGATCAAGCTGAGTGATCTGTTGGACTCGACCACAGATAGCTGGATGATCGAACACCCCAGGGCTCGTTCGCTCTCACTCAATTATGGTGCGTGCCTCCACCGCGCTACGGGAAATCTGCACGCGGGCTCTAACTCACAGCGTGCACGAACGCGTGGATGCAGATGCGAACGAAGTGGAACAGCGTGTTCGCTACGACTCTTCACTAGGCTTGCTCAGCATGAAGATCGATCATGGCGCTCTGAGCCGGGGAGGCAGGCAAAACACCGGTATGGGCCCTTGCGTCAACACCTCTTCTCTAGATGCCATATGCAGGTGGTGCTCACAATGCTGTGCTATTTGTTATGATAACGCTATTGGCGAGTAGATGAAGATGGCGTCTTCTTGTCGCAGGCCGCGCTCGATAAGATCGAGAGCGAAAAGGCGATAGCGAAGAAGTCCAAGGGATCGAGCAGGAAGACGCTCTCAATCGACGATGACAATGCTAGAAGCTACAACAAGCGCAGTCTTCTCAACGACACTGAAACCTACGAGCAGGAAGTACAGCAGCGCGGAGCGAAGCGTCGCTTGTTCGACCCAGCTTCTCTTTCCATCGATGCCAACCAGCGCAAGCTGTTGGCAGTCGGCAAGGACGCCGATCCGCTCACAGTGCTTCTGCGACCTCTCCAGATGAAGTCGCTTCTGCTTCGTCTCGGAAGTAAGAACTCTCAGGTACGCACCTCAATCAGCATCGCCAAATGGCGTCGCCACTCGCCCTGCTCATTCGCATGCTCTTCTTCTTTTATTCTGTCCATCATAGCCCGCGACACAAGTCGTAGACGAGCGACCAGCTACTAGTCAAGGGGAGGAGGGCGTGAAGGACAACGCAAAGGAGGATGAGCTTGCCCAAGGCCGGAAGAAGTTCCGTGAGGCTGCGGAGCAGAGACAGCGTCAGAAGGAGGAGCGTATGCGAGCAAGGGAAGAGGAACGGCAACGCAAGGAATCGCAGCTTGCTACGGAGAAGGATTTGGTCACAGAGGAGAACAAGGCTGAGACACCAGACACCAGGAGAGCAGAGGTACGCGCCTTTCCCTCCGATCTGTGCCTCGCTTGATCCTCTCTAACACCAATCGCTTTCTCTTTCTTTCCTTTTCCTACAGGCCTCTATGCCTGGCGCTGTTCCCTCGGACTTGTTGGCCAAGGAGCAACAGTTCATCTCGGCGGGTCTGGAGGGCGAGCGGGTGATGATGATGTTCATCAGCATCGTCGTCGTCTCTCTCATGATCTTGACCTACCTTGCTTTCCACCGGTACCCCTCTTTCCTCTTCCTCTCCTCCGACCCAACACCATCATCACTCGCTGGTGCTGAATACTCTTGCCTGGAGTCGATGACTGCTGACATGGTGTTTCAAACTCTGATCGTGGTGTGTACACACACAAGGCGACACGCTTCGGCGATCATCTCGGTGTCGTCGCTTGCGGCGGCTTACCCGTGGACCGGTGGCAGTGCGCCTCAATACCCTACTGGCGTGGCATCCAGCCCGGGACCCTCTGGCAAAGACTTCTACCGACGCGAGATGGACCAGAGGTTGTACAGCAAGATGGTGTAACCCCAGCCATCTGTCTCTCTCCTCCTCCGCTCGCTCGCTCCACACCATCATTTTTCTTCTTCTTCTTCTTCTATTTATTGTTCTGTGGTTGTAACTGCATCTCTTTGTGCACATGTCCAACACGGCAATTCAGTTGTACCCCCACCAAGCGTTGATCTCTCGCGTGCGCCTTCGCTTCTTTCATTGCTCAGATTCCGCCGATGTGGAAACTCCTAGAACCGGCAGAATATTTATTGCCCGGCCAATGACAGAATGCGATACGGTGACTAATCTTGCGAGAGACGGCTCGCCATCTTCCATTTGTGTGGACGATTTTATCGCATCGCGGGTGGGCTGACACAGCACACACGAGACCCATTTGCGTAAGCAAGCAGGGCGAAGTCTCTTGCACAACCCGTGCGATCGAAGCCGGCGATTTGGGTGTCGCGAGATGAGACGAAGGGCAGCAGATGCGGGGCATGGCCGAGGGGGCAGCGCGCCGCAGCCAGCTCACGGCACGTCGCGCGGCAGTGCCACCTGGCGAGGCAGGATGCAGAGGAAATGGCGCAAATTCCTGCTCTCCATCAGGGGTTCGCTTTCCTCGCGCCATCTCCTTCTTCAGTTCCTCGTCCAGACGGTAAAGGAGATCAAGGCGCGCAAGGTACGCTGCCTTGCACTGCTTGCTCTCTCTCTCTCTCTCACTTGCTCGGCTGCCAACCTCTGAGCACGCATCTAACCACTCGTGCGTGCGTGTGCTTCAGGTGAACTTCTGCCTGGGCTTCTTGGCTTGCTTCCTCGTGGTGATGGTCGTCGCCTTCATGGTCACCATCCTGGCCAACGCTCCCGTACGCCTTCAGAGTGCCTATTCTGCGTGCGTTCGTGCGCACGGGCGCGGACACTGTCGGAGAGGACTGGCTTGCTTACTGACTTGAGTGGACTGTGGCTTCTTCAGGTGATCTTCCTGCGCTTGGCCGAGCTCACGCAAGGAGAGACGGACGTGATACTTAGCGCTGGAGACTGGAGCGGTTACGGTGCACTCAACTACACTCTCATCAGGTACATGTCTGTGTGATTCCATTGCTTGCTTGGCCGGGTCCAACAACCTTCGCCATCGGTGCCCCGTCTCACCTGAGCGTCGTGCGCACAGTGGCATGCTCAACGGCGACGCGTCCACTTCCTACACCTCACCTCGGTATCAGGGCGACGTCTTCCGTAAGTCCTACCACGAGCTAACGCAAGCTTGTGTGTAAGTACGTGTGAGGCTCACCCGCACGCACGTTGTCAGTGTACAAATCTCAGAAATGCGAGGCCGGCTTGGACCCCAACGACTCGACGTGGAAGTACCTGGGGACCAACACCACCTACGAGTGTCCCGGAGATGCTGATACGTGCAGCGACGCTGACAAAGTCTGGTGCTACGATCAAGCGCCCGGCAAGTGCTTTCAGGCACCACCCCTCTCTCGGCATTGAGTTTGATGCTTGGCCTTGTTGCTGTGCGTGTTGTTGACTAACCCGGCCTCATAAAACAGGATCTCTGTGGTACATCAGCATTCAAGGGAAAGCTCTACCTCATGGACGCGGCCAAAGAGAAACGGATTGGAGTTGGCCGAGAGTGGACGCTCGGTTCGATCGAAGAGGGTAAGGTGTTCATGATCAGCGACGTCGCCGGTGCCGTACGTTCATCTTTCCTCCTTCAGTCGGTTTGCTGGGGGTGCATTGCAACTGATCACTGGCTTTCCCCTTCGTCTCCTAGTTGGGCCTCAAAGAGGGCAGTCTCTTCTACTTGAACATCAACATGAGCGACTACATGCCGGGAGTCTACGAGCACGTTGTGCTTCCGCACCTGCCCGCCAACGCCACGTACGACCCAACGACATCTTGACTCTGTTTCTTTCTCCTACCTAACACTTGTTTCGGTCGCTAGCGTGAAGAATAACAGCGGGGAGGCGCGCTGGGGCTTCTGGAACGGTTTCATCCCTCTGCGCGTGCAAAGTACGGTCTACGAGGCTCACACGCACACGTCACAGTGTAACTAACGCATGACCTCTCTTGACCAGCCATTTATCGAGACCCCGTGGGGAAGCACCCCCTGGACGAAGAGAATGTGATCATCATGGAATACGCTCACTTCATGCCGTATATTTCGCAATACCTACACCCGAAGCTGCCTGAGGTTGTGAGCCAGGAGTTCAAGCAGCTCAATCTCTACGACCTGGCGCAGCAGGTGGTCATCAATCTTCCGCCTCCACGCATCCAGATCTATCTGCAAAGCGACTACGAGAAGATCCAGAAGGCTGGTGCGTCTTCAGCGCGCACATCACCCCTGAAGCGCGGTTCTCTAATGGGAAGCGTAACGTTTTCTAGTGGTGGAGTTCGCTGCGCGCATCGTGTACAAGCTGGGTTTTAGCGAGCTTGTGACAGACATGCCGGTCACAGACTCGCTCAATGGCACCCAGTACTTTTCGCTCTTCCTGGGCCTCATCCTCAACGTGGTCATCCTCATCCTGCTGCTCCTTTCGACCATGCTCATCTATTCCCTACTGATGGTCAACGTCGAGACTCGCACATTTGAGATGGGCGTCTACCGCCTCGTCGGTACCACTCGGTACGTGCATGTCAACGCTGCCGCCAAACGAACTCAGTTCTTCGCACGAATCGTTCGAGCGCTAACGCTTCGCTTGGGGGCTGTAACAGTGGCGGGATCGTGCAGCTGCTGCTGATGCAGGCCTTCTCCTATGCTGTCCCCTCGTGGATCTGTGGTTTGCTGTTCGCCGAAGGTATGCTGGGCTTCGCTGCATGCACGTCACTCCAATGATGTACTGATCACTTTATGGCCGTGCGTGCAATGTAGCCCTCATGATGAGCGTGTCGGTATGGTTCAGACAACAGACCGGCGTGCCAATGGAACCCGTGCTCACTCCGATGGCGGTCCTAATAGCCACTCTCTTGGGTATGCATTATCTCCTTTCTCGCGGGCAGTAGATCAAGTGGCGCGTCAACGCTTCACCGCCTCACCGTGTAGGCGTATTGGACATCCTGTAGGCCTATTCGTGCCCGTTGTGTCGGCCATCTTCCCCATCCGCCATGCGTTGGGGCAAAACCTGCACGACTCGCTTGACACCAAGCGCCAAAAGGGTACGCATGCCACCATAGAGGTCATCAGTGAAGCCAAAAGCGCCTTGCTCATACCCGCATGGCATGACATGCACCACACACAACAGTGCAAGCAGTTTCTGTGGATTTGGAGCGTTCCGAGGACAAGAGCTTCTCGTGGTCGCTGATGATCATTGGCCTGTCGCTGTCCGGCTTCGGCTTTGCCGTCTACTATATCGTGCCGCTCTCTCTCCTTACGATGGACCTCACCCTCCTGCTCAATATCTTCTTCTTCATCCTCATCGGTACCAATGCCCTTTCCACGTCTCCTGCTTGTCGTAAACGTACGCGTGTATTCTGATTCACACACCAATCACTCCTGGACGCGGACAGGCATGTTGATGGGACTGGTCCTTCTGTCGCTCAATCTGGAGCCACTGTTGGAGCGCCTGCTAGTCAACACTCTCCTCTTCTGGGAAAAGGCCACCATCCGTGCGATGGTCATCAAGAACTTGGTGGCCCATCGCAAGCGCAACACGAAGACTACCATCATGTATGCCCTGTCGCTAGGGTTCATCATCTTCATCATGGTGTCGTACAACAACCTGCTCGATGGCTTCGCCTACCAGCGCGAACAGAGCAGCGGCGTCTATCTCAAGGTGATGGCGCGCGGCAAAATCGACCATCCCAAGTCGCCGCTCGACTGGCGCCACCACATCCGCAACGTCCAGGGCCTGGAGGACTACCTGCGCAATCATTCGCACATCATCAAGGATCACTCATGGGTCTCACATCACTACGACGACGTGTGGGAGAAGCACGGTGGACCAAGGATCGAAAACCTGGGCAGGTACCGTACTGCAGGCGTTCACACAAGTTGTGCGCTCACGCGCGCGCACGTATGGTCATCTCACTCCTTGGCTGGGCCCAACGCAGATCGGTCAGCGACGTCAATCGAATGTACGGCATTGCGCCCAACTTCATGGACGTGGTGTTTAACGGCTTCCTGATTCTTAACGAAGGTACCGAACGACTCTCGCTCGTTCCTCGTCTTCCACCCGCAGCAGTTTCAACTCACTCTCCGGTGGTCGCTCAGGGTCGGAGTACAACGGCTTGGATATGAGCCTCAGCGAACAGCTGTACACGCCTGACGGCTCTGGCCGCGCTTGGGTAGGCACGCTGTACAAGACCTACATTGGTACTTTGTCGCCCAAGCACCTTCCCTCAGAGCTCTTGATCGCCCGTCTATGCTCACGAACTCATTGTGTCAATGTCAACGCACAGGTATCCGCGACACCGCGGGCCGCTTCATGTGGAGCTTCTCAGGTCAGACCGGCAATCCCGACGATACCGGTACCGCCGATGGAGGCAACAATGGGGGCACCAATGGGAACCAAAACTCCAACACTGCGTTCGTGTACGCGCCTCCCTTCATCTCCACTGTCCTCCGCCCAGAGAAGGCAAGTGCTCTTCTTGCCGTGCACAGTGCCTGATCAAACATACACATATTGTTGCAACTATAACAGCACGGCCAGCCCGAGCCGGCCGTACGAGGATCGTGTGGTGATGCGCCCGTTGGCGTTCTTCGACGCGGCACCCTACTTCCGCTTCTCCAAGTTCAATTCCAAGTACCAGCACACCGTCGTCTCCTACACCACCTGGCTGCGGCAATCCGAATGTGCGTACCCGCCTCAGATGCTCTGTTTCGCTTACATCTCTGCCTCGAGGCGTCTGCTGCACTTGGTGCTGACGTTCTTGGCGATCTGCCATGCCGCGTACCAAACAGTTGCTACGAACCAGATCTTCTCCGTTGATGACATTCCATGGGGCGAACTGTTGTTCCTTATCGAGGAGGATGTAGCGTCAAACAAGCAGCAGCGAGAGAAGATCAAGAGCGAACTCAATGAACTCATTAAGGTTATCCTCCACACATACATCCCTCCTTCTTGAGTGCTCCGCTGATAGTGTCCTTCGTTTTTCACACGACGCACAGAGCCAGGACGGCGTCTACATCTACGACCTGAGCGGGAGCAGCAACCCAATCCAAAAGGCCGACGTGCTGCTCACCGCCTTCTTTGGCTTCACCACGGCGGTGGCCATGCTCATTGCCTCCTTCTCCCTGGTGTCCTCCATGTACACCAACATCTACGAGCAGACAAAGGAAATTGGTACTCTCTCTCTCTCTCTCCGTGTGTGCGTGACACAGGGCCGCTGTGACTCACCTGATGTGGGCTCGGTTGTTTAGGTGTGGTGCGAGCCATCGGCATGCGCCAGAGCTGGCTCAAGAGGATCTACATGTACGAGGCCTTTATCCTCGTTCTGTCTTCTTCCTTGCTCGGTATCATCATCGGTACGCTTCCCTCTCTCTTCATTTCTGTACAAAGACACCCACGTTCGTCGTGTGCGCTCACGCTCACCACTGCGCGATGCTCTTATATATCGACATTGCAGGAAGCGCTGTTGGCTACACGCTGCTGCTGCAAAGGATCCTCTTCACGCAGCTGCCCTTGCCCTTCCGCTTCCCGTGGCAGATCCTGATCATCGTCTTCACGTGCTCCCTGATCTTCGCCTTCGTCTCGTCCTATGGGCCCATCACCAGCGTCATGAAGCGATCCATCGTCCAGATCCTTCGCTTCTAGACTTTGAGTCCATCCGCCAGCCTTTCCCATCATCTTTCAAACCCCCTCCCCCTCTCCTCCCAGCTCCCTCCCGTCCTGTAAAAATCGTTTTATCCCGCAGCTGTTTGCCTCGCTTCGCAGTGAAGTGGCCCCCAGGTTGACGTCAGGCCGCAAAGAGAAAAATGAAATGAAACGAAGAGAAAAAGGGAGACCAAAGAGCCAAATGATGAGCGGAACAGGAGGAAGGATGACAGTTGCTTTCCTGGTAGCAGTGGTTCTTTGCGTGCTGGTGGCGCCCGTGGTGCGAGGTTGCGATAACTTGGCTGCGGGCTCCTGCGCCCTTAGCCGAGACTCCTGTCGGTATGCTTATGCCTTCTTCGTTCTTTTTCAACCGTCGCTTTCGTTCCTCATCTTCCCCCTCTCCTCCCTCTCCACCTTCTGTCTTTGGTGCACGTCGGCGCATCTCGTGTGCTTTGCGCAACAGCTACCCCGGCGGTTCGAGCGTAAACGATAACGCGTGCTCCGAGTGTTGGCCGACCTACTTTGCGTGCGTGAAGACGGCCGACTGCAAAGACGACTCGTTCTACGGCAGTACGCCGCGCCCTCCCTCCGCCATCTCTCGACCCCTTCCGCGCCTGTGGCCACAGCGCCGGCACAAGACTGATGCGGGTCCCGTTGTGCTACCCGTTTTCGGCGTGGGCTGTGCAGGCACGGCGATCACGACGTGCGGGTCGACCGACAGCTGCAACTCGACGGTGTGTGCCTTCCCCGAGGACTCGGCGTCTGTCGCGCTTCGGCCGCAGACCGGCCTGGTCTTTGCCGTAGCGGCCGCCGCCCTCCGGTGGGATTGATTCCAGTGGCCACACGCGCGTCCGGCGGACTCTGTGTGTGGAGGAGAGGCATGCGCGAGTGAAGAGATGGGCAAGTACGTGTCTTAACTGGACTGATCAGCTCAAAACTTGGTGTGTCGCCCCTGTGAGACTCCTCTCATGGTCGCTCCTCCTCCTCCTCCTCTTGTGTTGTCGCCTCCGTCGTCCGAACGAGGATGATTGGACTTGAATCGTTTGCCGCCATCATCGGGGCCGCCGCCACGGCCACGACCACGGCCACCTCGATCACCGCGGCCACCGCCGCGTCCTCCACCTCGGTCGCCACGACCAAAACCGCCACGGCCGCGGCCACCTCGGTCACCGCGGCCACCGCCGCGTCCTCCACGTCCGCCTCTCCTGTCATCCCCTCGTCCGCCGTCGCCGCTACTCATCGTCTCATCGAATCGTCGCTTCTGGCCGGCGTGTGACCCCTGCTCCGGTCGCACGCCCTTTGGCAGCGAACTGATGTCTCGTGCCAGCACGCAGTCGGGCAGACCCTCCACCTTCTCGCCCTCGCCGTCATCGTCGCCGACAGCCTTCTTGTCGCCACCGTCCGCCTTCTGCTTGCTCGCCTTTCGCTGTCGCTGCACCTGCGCTTGCCACCACTTGATGATGTGCTGATGATGCGCACCAAAGTGGAAGTACCAGAAGGTGACGAAGGGCGACGTGCGATTGCCCAGCGCCGACGAGTGCGCCTGGCGCTTGGTACGCAGGCCCGCGGGCGTCCAGTAGACGTAGCGCTTGCGCGGGCACAGGAACGCCATCTCGCGCAGTTGTGGATGGCGCTCGATGGCGCGCTCGTAGTAGTCCTTGGCGCACACGAAGGCCGGCATGAGCAGCGCGAAGGCACGACCCTTGCCCAGCGCCTCGCGCGCCACAAAGTCGAGCAGCCGCGGGATGTGGTCGCTCGAGTAGGCCGGGTTGGTGAGCAGCACATCGAACGCGGGCGTGCGGTTGGCCGCCGCCACGGCGTAGAAGTCCTCGCACCGATTGTAGACGTCGGTGAAGCCCAGCTTGCCCAGGTGTCGCACCACAGCGCCCGTGCAGTAATACGGGTCGTAGATCTTGAGCGAGGCTCGCGCTGCCTTGTCGTCGCCATCGTCGTCGTCATCAGCTTCATCAGCATCATCATCATTGCTCTCTTCATCGTCTTCGTCTTTGTCTTCCTCCTCATCGCCGTCATCCTCGCTCTCCTCGGACGAGCCGTTGCCTCCACTGGCGCGGCGCAGACAGGCGGCGTACTGGGCGAGCAGCGGCGCGATGTCGGCGAAGCACTCGGCGCCGGTCTCGCAGTGATCGTCGTCGTCCGTGGCGAACGGATGGCGGATGTCCTCGACCGACGCGTGGCGCGCGGCGATGGCCTGGCGGTCGGCCTCAATGATCACCTTGCGCTCGGCCTTGGGCATGGTGCCCCACCGCCGCTTGAGGTCGGCGTCGAACGCCGGGTGCGTTGGATTGAGCCTGTCCGAGAGAGTGGGGTCGTCCGCGTCTGCCATTGTTCTGAAATCTATCGAAGGCTCGGTCCTCCTGACCTTCGTAGACAGTGCACAAACATCGTCGCAAACCACCACATCAGCCATCTTCATTTTGTTTGATTTAATTTGTTATTTTTCCAAAATCACAATTTTGTAACTAAAAATGAAGAGAGTGGGTGACAATGACGATGGACACTTTCAAGAGGAAGGAGCATCGGACCTCAGTCTTTGCTTCACTAACCTCTCAGAGAGGCCGCGTCTCCGGAGACAGATGAGCCCCACGGAAAAAGAGAATAAAATTGTTGCCACCAAGAAAACATTTCAAAACAGAGAGAAAATATTTTATGTCGACCGAATATTATGAGAGCCATCACAGGCGTGGAAGCCACTCTATCAGGCAGGGCAGTACCCTGCTTGTGGACTTCGAACGGGCGCAACAAGGAGCTATGCGTGTACACTGGCCGATCGCTTCTCTGCTGGCGAGGGCGAGCTTGGTGCCAAAAGTCTGAAAGGCTGAATCTCAGACAACCGAAGGCTACCCCGCCCGATCGGAGAAGGGAACGCGAGGTCGTCACACTCCGGGTAAAAAAAGAACGAAAGCGAAAGCCACGCAGGCTGTGCGTCGTTGGCTGAGGCGCATCGGGAAGGGACCAATGTACGGCGGCTGTGGCGATGACGAAATGGTCGGTCCCCCCGATTGCCCCTCTGGGCACACCAGGGCTGGTGCCCAGGACGTGCTGCCGAAGCGACGAGACCAGCCCTCTAGTGCACACCCCCACGACGCCTCCAGCCCCCTCCGGCGCAGTCCAGGCATGCAGGATAGGGCGGCCCGCCTCAAGCGCCAGCGCGGCAGCATGCAGCTGGTGGTGCGGAGGGAGCCGGTCGTCAGTTCGGACACTTTACCATCTTGCAGCGCCGCCGTATCTAGGAGGAGGACCGCACAGCCCCTGCGCACCAAGCGCGACGACCTACGCCACCAGCAGGACCTCCTCGTGTACTCCCACGACCGAGCCCGGTCGCCGCCCCGTCCGAAGCGGCTGTCGTCATCTGCCTCGGCCAGCGGCAGCCTCACCCATCGGCCCGACAAGACCCAACCGCGGACGGCGACAACGCACAACCCCCAGCAGCAGCGGTATCACAGGCCCACAACGCCGAGCTCCGTTGCCAAGACCCGGAGGCGAACCTGCATCATCGGAGTGAGGGCTGAAGCTCCGATTGCTGAAGACGACGAAAACAGCAAGCGGCCACGACCGAGCAATGAACGAAGCGACTTGGCTGGCCATGTCTCGCCACCCATCGGGCGACGCCTGCTGGGAAACCGGCAAACCACCAACCTCAGCGCTGTCTCGAGTGACCGAGCCCTGGCGCGGTCCGCCGATCGGTCAGAAGCATCACCAGCCAAGGCACAAGTCCACCGCCATCACCACTCCCCTCCTGTGCGCAGAGTGCACAGGGAGACCGTCAACAGCGACTCTGTTCCAGGTGCGAGTGGAGGGGGCAGCGCTATCGCGGGACAGCGTCGACGGGTGCATGACCTGGGCCGGTCGGTCAAGAAGGGAATCACGCAATGGCGCTCGCAGGTGGGATCGACCATTCAAGAACGCGCAGCAGATTCATCCAACCTGGTCACCCAGTCGGCTCACGTCTTCCTTGTCAGGTCGATCGCGCCTCAACGCTTACACTATGAGAAGTTGCAACGTCTGACGCCACGCCCTCTTTGCTGTGACAACAAACAGTGACAATCCATTGAGCCACATCGAAGAGCACGAGGGCACGCTGTTCGTGGTATCGCAGGATCAGATCCATCTCTACGACATCGAGGTGAGAGCATACGCCGGCTCTGTGACATGCTGACGCTCGCCGATGCCATCGGCGCTGTGCTCACCAGCATTGCGTGTTCACAGACGAAGCAACACCTGTACTCGATCGACGCGGTTGCGCGACGCATTGCGCTCTTTGATGGCATCCTGTACTACGCCAACCGAACCACTCCGTCGTCTCTCGAACCCGACATCATTGTCGCATGGAACACCAAGGTATGTGTGTGGTGCGTGCGCGTTCAGCAAGACCTAAACGTGAGGAGCCTGATCGCTTCGTATGTGCGATTCCACACCACAACAGCTGCGGAAGGTGACGCACATCTTCAAGGGGCATCAGAAGTGGATCACTTCTCTCTTCATCGTCGACAAGGTCCTCTACAGCTCGGCTACCGACCACACCTGCAGGTGCGCTGGTGCATCTCAACAGATCGGAGACACGACGCTGACCGCTTTTGCAGATGCTGGAATGTGGTGCGATGGAACAAGCAAGGCTTCACCACGGCGATGCCTCATCTGGCCCAAAGGTCGGCGCAAGACCTTGCTCTGGACACCGAAGAGAGGGTACGACTTGTCGGAATGCTTTCTCACAACAATCGCCAGTGTCATGACCACCTCCGCTACCGCGTTTCGCAGGTGGAGGCCGCGCTACAGCTGTGGGAGCAGCTGTTCCACAAGGGCAAAGCTGGAGTTGAGAGCGCTGGCACATCTGCTACCTTAAGAGAGGAGGCTAGCAACGGTATCTCCATACCAGAGGTACGCGCGAAACTCTTCGTTCTTTCAGCTCATCGTGTGGAGGGCTTAGCTCCTTGAGATTGGTGCGATCTAGGAACTCTGCGTCTACACCGAGGACGACGCCATCACGTCAGCCGCCATCTACAAAGAGCTTAACCTCCTGTTCACTGCATCGCCTGATAGGAAGATCCGAGCATACTCGCTCCTGGTAACTCTCTCTCTCTCGCTCTCGCTCTGACAACTGTTCCCCAGCAAGCGCTAACGGACGTGAAGACGAACGAGTGCGTGGGGATATATGCTGGACATACTGGATGGATCTACGGCGTGATCGTACAAGACGGCGTGCTCTACTCCTCGTCTCGAGATCAGACCATTCGTGCTTGGAACATCGAGGTGCGTGCGTGCGCATATAATGACGATGCGTGGCGTGTGCGAGTGCTTGATCACCCGCACTTGCTGATGGACCAGCGCTTCGTCGTGCCCCCGTTTAGACCTTCGAGTGCGCGATCGTCTTCGACGTTGACACGGATAACCTCAACAACAAGAAGTTCTTCGTCACCGGTGGTGTGCTGTTCGTGATCTGTGACGACTTCACTGTCAAGCTTTTCAACGCCAAGGTATGGCAGTGCTTGTTGAGAGGCTCTATGCCGCTGCTCGCGTGCAGAGAGCGTGAACTGATGCGGCTCTTCCGTCTTGCCTGCAGACGGGCAAACTGCTGCGCGTGCTGGAGGGACACAAGCGCCCAATCCGCAGTATGATCCTGTCGGGCCAGCGAGAGCTCTTCACTGCATCGGGCGATGGCACCATTCGCCGATGGAACATCAAGGTACGCCTGCAATCGTAACACTCATCCCGTCTATCTCTGCTCACCCTGCATTCGCCGTGGCATCGACAGAAGGGCACTACGATCGCGACCTACCAGGGACACACGGACGGAGTGACCTCGCTCGTTCTGGATTCCAATCGCAAGCTGCTCTACAGCGCCGCCCAGGACGGTACGCGATGCCAACACCCTGTTGTCTGCGCGTGATGAGGGATCAGCAGTGTCAGCTGAGGTCGAAGCTAATCACGTGCTGTTGCCAGGCAAGGTGCGCATATGGAACCTCGAAGACCTGTCCAAGGACGCCCACAACACGCCTGCGCTTGCCAACGTTCCTGTAGCTCCGCCAGTGGTATGCACGCACTTGTGCTACGACCTTCGTACGTACACATGCTGACGTGTGCGGACACATGCAGGTGATCAAGGTACACGATCACGTGTTGCAGAGGGTCGCTGAGGAAGAGGAGAAGCGGAAGGCCGCAATGCTCGTTGCGCCGAGCACGAACGCCGACACCAATGAGCCAAAGGCACAGCGGTCGGCCGTCGCCTTTGTGTTCAAGAAGGGCGCGGCGGCGATGGGAGAGAAGCTCAAGACGCGTCTCGGTGGGCAGGGCACCAAGATCGTGACCGCCAGCCTGTCCCGCGATGGAAAGCAACACAACAGCGCGGTTAGGATTGATCTCACCGAGGACCGGCCCGGCGTGGTTGTGGGCGAGCCGCGAGCGATGTCCAAGGGAAGGGAACGCACTGAGACCTTCACCGACGGCATTGGCGACACGTATCGACCCAACATCGGCGACATTCAGGGCAGCAGCAGCGGTAATGCCGTGCGGGAGAGCGTCAAAGCGAGGAGCGGAGAGGAGAAGACGGGCGGAGCCGCCACGTTGCGCAGCAACAACAGCCAGCGGAAGCGGAAGCAGGAGGAGGCCAAGATCAAGACGGGATCGAGGATGAAGGAGCACATGTACCGGGTCTACTCAACCAAGAACATCAAGGACATGGCCAAGCTCAGCACCGGCGCGTCGAGCGCACTGCGTTCCAAGCCTTCGACAAGCCGCAGCCTCGTCGAAGCCGCCAGAGACGCCATTGTATCGCCGCGAACACCACGCACGCCACGGAGAGAGTCGCCGCGTAGCCCAGAGCGCGAGCAGGTCATAGACGAAGGATTGGCGAGGTGGCGGGCAGAGCAAGAGATGCGAACGCACAACGCGAGCTTGCTGGAGATGTTTGATGAGGACGAACACGAAAGCCACCACGAACGCGGCCCCAACAACCAACAGGCTGACGAAGAGGTAAAGAACGAAAGCGAAAGCGGAGGAGAGAAGCCAAAGCGATTACCAGCGTCGCACCGACCCATCGAAGAAGATGACGAGATACCTGCCACTCCCCCTGCAGTCTCTGAGCGACCCGCGAGCCAGGCTGACGCGGAGGAACTGACAGACAGCACCACCGAGCAATCGTTCGCAGCGCAAGCCATGGAGGAACTCCAAGCAGAGCTCATTGACGAGGTGCGAGCGTTGACAGCGCTCTCGGTGCGGGGCTTTATGGACATCCCGTACATCGTCTTTGGTGGCATGGTCCACCAGTCCCTGCGCCTCATCGTCAAGTTTTGCCACCTGGCGGCTGGCGAGGAGAACGGCCAAGCCGATGCCGAGCGTCAGCAAACCGCCGCGCTGCTGCTCGAGCTGATGCAATCGGCCAAGCAGATGCTGAGCGTGGGCATGTCGTTGCTTCACGTCTTCAAGCAACGCCGAGCCTGGCACGAGGAGGGAAGAAGCGTGGGCGTCGCCGCGCAGGAGCAAGACGAAGAGCTACGCCGGACATTCCTCTTCATACTACGCGGCGTCATCAACGCGCTCAAGCGCTACATGTCCTGGCGCCAAGGCGGGTTTGATGTGTCTGTAGCGGCGCCATCGACGAGCACCGTCCACCAAGCCGAGCAGCCCGCCAGCACTGGCCTCATTCGGACGATCGTCGCACCGGAACAGCACGACGTCGATGTCGAGCTGGACGGTCTGATGGACCTCGAGCAGGTGATTCGAGAGATCGAAGAGGACCGCCAAGCGAGTGGCGCCAAGGACGTCGCTGCGGTGGCGAGCGTGGAAAGGCCCGACAAGGATTCTCGCCAGCAGCAGCCACTGCAGGCAATCGAGGAAGAAGCCGAGGATGAATATGAGCTTGATCAAGAGTGGAACGTCCTGGAGTGGATGAGCGAGGTAGCTGATGCGGAAGTGCCTCAACTTGCCGAGGAGGTGAAGAGGCCGCTGGACGAAGCGCCGCCGGCAGACACCGTGCTTCGGCACGCGCACGACCTTCGCGAGCTGGTCGACGTGCTGCGCGACTCATCGCAGACCGGGACGGTCCCATCGTGGAACGAGCTGGCCGGGCTGGTGATGATTCTCATCCGCTCCTCGCGTGGTGTTGCCAAGGGCGTGTTGTTCTCGGAGACGAGACGACGGTTGCTGGCGTTCGAGTGCGCGGTGGTCCGGCTCACAGGCGAGGCCGTGCGCCAGGCACGCGGCATGGTGAGGCTAATGCAAATCGCAGCGGCTGCCGCGCAACAGCAACATGCGGACCTGGTCACAGCCTACGCCGCGGCCATCGATGAGACACGCCAAGGCCTGCGGCTGCGGCTGGGCGATCTTCTCTCCGCGGTCGCCCAGCTCCTCGCCGCCATCCGACACGCAGCAGGCTCCAGCGAGCTGGTTCCTCTTCAAACTCACCAAGATGCTGAGACCATCTGAGCCGCGGTTCGCGAGAGCTCCAAAGATACATTTCATGATGGCTGCCGATTGGTCGCATTGAATTGAAACTTGCAACTGAGTTTCGATTGGGTCGTGAAATGAATTAATTAAATGACTGTCATATTGTCTTGCCTCGTGCGCAAATGAGCTATGGTGGGATCAACCTGCTCATGCGACGCAACAGAAGGGTGCACCAAACTAAGCTGACATCCTCGCAGGAGAAGAACACAAAACCACCAAAAAGGGTGTTGGTGGCTCTACGGGCTGGACCATGCTCAAGAAAGAGGAGGAAACACGGCTTCACCTCAACCCCCTGCTGCCGCTCTTGCGCTCCACGTTGGTTCATGGCGGCGAGAGCTCCACTTACAAGCAGGACCTCCTCTCCTGCTCCGGTTCGAATCACCCCCTGCGCCTCCCGCCCCTCTCGCTTCCCACCTCGCCTTTGCCCTCCCCCTCGCCCTCTCCCTCTCCCTCTGCCTCTTCATCTTCATCTTCGTCTCTGCCTTCGTCGCCGCTTAAGAAGAAGTCGGGCGAAGCCACCACTGGAGAGGGGCGACGGCGTCAATACACGCTTTTGAGCTCCGCCTCGACTACGTCGGCGCCCTCAGTCTTGTTCGGAGCGACTTCACCCCCAACGACACCAACACCGGGAGAGTCCGGGAAGGCGGCGGCACTGAGCCTGCGGCTGCTGAGCGGCCTCTCGCCGTTGCCCACCCCGCGCGGACGCCGCGAAAGCGAAGACAGAGACGACACGACAAAGAACGAAAGCGACAGCGGAGGTCGTAGCCAACGGGTGAGGATTGTCGAGGTCACGAACAACGAACCGGGATGCGGGGCGGATGAGAGCGCCTTTGGAGTTCACGACCAGCAGGACGGCGACGAGGGCAGCCGCAAGACGCGCACGCGCCGGGGCAGCTTCTCGAGGACACAACAAGCGCTGCGTCAGTCGTTCCGTCACAAGCTCCGCCCGCCGAAAGAGGGTAGCGGAGAGACCACCGCGGTGCCCGTGGCCGCGGTGCCGGTCTTCTCTGACCCCATGCATTCGTTTCACGTCAGGTAACCTCACTCTGGTGTGCGTACGCTCGCGCCAAGTTTGTGTGTTGACGGGTGGGGATTGTAGTGACAAGCAATTGCTGCACATGGAGCTCGACGGTGGGGTGCTCTACGTGCTGTCACAGGACAGGATACACCTCTATGACACCGAGGTACTACGAACTCGGCAGCAGTTTCTTGAGTCGAATGCCGGAGCTCACACTGTGTCACGTGACTGCACTATCAGAGCCGGGAGCACATGTACTCGATCGACGCGGTGGCCCGACGCATAGCCGTCTATGACCACATGCTCTACTACGCGAATCGAACGACTGTTTCCTCGAGCGAACGCGACGTCATAGTGGCGTGGAGCACCAAGGCAAGTCGTCTCCACCAGCGTCTCCTCTTGAGCGCAAGCGCTTGGTCGTCTAACACGAGGGCGAGTGTATCGTGCAGTCCCGGAAGGTCACGCACATCTTGAAAGGCCATCAGAAGTGGATCACCTCCCTGTTTGTACACGACAAGATCCTGTACAGCTCCGCGACCGACCACACCTGCAGGTACCGCCCGACTTGGCGAATGCAGCCCCGTCTCGATAGGGAGTTGTGGGTGACAGTCATTCTTGCGCGTGTGCAGATGCTGGAACGTGGTCCGATGGACGACGCAGGGCTTCACCACGGCTCGACCGCAGCACATACAGCGTGCCAACTCAGAGGAAACGGTGCGCGTCGTTCTGTGAGGCACCCCCATCTCGTTGGTCGAGACTGATCGCTCTTTTTACATGCGCCGATTGCATGCAGGTGGAAGAGGCGCTCAAGTTGTGGGAGGAGCTCTTTCAAGGTTCGGAGGCGAACGAGTCACGGACGAAGACCTCGTCAGAGGGAATCATCATGCCCAAAGTACGACAGGCCATCCACGGTGTATCATCACGTCTTGCAGGCCACAGTTGCTGACGTATAGCGAATAGGAGCTTCGTGTCTATCGAGACGATGATGCGGTGACATCGGTGGCCATCTGCCCTGATAGAAAGCTCCTCTTCACCGCTTCGCCCACACAGGCAGTCCGTGCCTGGTCTCTCGTAGTGCGTTGAGTCATCCCTTCCCTCCTTGCAGGCTGAACTGCTGATCGATTCGATTGTGACGAACTAGACTGGCGAGCGGGTCGGCGAGTACGTTGGTCACACGGACTGGGTCTATGGAGTGATAGTGCACGGTGGAGTCCTGTACTCGTGCTCGCGCGACCAAACCATACGTGCTTGGAACATCGAGGTTCGTGCTCGCTCAACCAGCAATCGGAGCTATAAAACAATTGGCTCACTTGACCGGTCTCTCTTCCCTCCCAGACGTTCGAGTGCATGCAAGTGTTCGAAACCGCAACGAACAACCTCAACACAAAGAAGTTCTTCGTCGCTGGCGGCGTGTTGTTCGTGACCTGCGACGACTTGGCGTTGCGACTCTATAACACTCGCGTACACACACACACCTCCTCTACCCTCTTATCCGAGAGTAGCGTCATGATTGTGCTAAACGTGCATTGGGCTTCTTGGTCGCACAGACAGGAAAGGAGATACGAGTCCTGGAGGGCCACACGCGACCGATTCGGTGCATGGTACTCTTTAAGAGTCAGCGCGAGCTGTTCACCGCATCGGGCGACGGCACCATCCGTCGATGGAACTTCAAGGTACCTTCTGACGTTTGCTCGCTTGCGCGCTTAGAGTAGTGTCTAACGCGCGTGTGGCGGCTGTTGTGATCACTCGCGTTTCTAGAAAGGGCTCGAGTTGGCTGTCTACAAGTCTCACACTGCCGGAGTCACTTCGCTCACCATCGACGAGCAGCGCCGACTCCTCTACAGCGCGGGCCAAGACGGTACGCCTGCGCCAGAATGAGACTGGAGTGGCGCGGTGGTTCGCTCACGCGTCCACACAGGAGTGGTTTGCGTGTGGGACCTGTCCGAGGCCGGTGACAAAGCCAACAAGCTTTCGGAGACCGATGGCGAGCTCATGCAGTAC
The DNA here is from genome assembly GCA_000826305.1 of Acanthamoeba healyi. Lineage (NCBI taxonomy): Eukaryota > Discosea > Longamoebia > Acanthamoebidae > Acanthamoeba > Acanthamoeba healyi. Next base: position 1,505 of record CDFA01026135.1, on the reverse strand, counting down.
AAGCGGCGCATCGACAACATCATCCAGCGAAGCTCTGCGTTGGATGAAGACGATAAGGTAAGTGCGCGCCTTGTCGTGACTTGTGCAAGCTCGACTGGGCTTGACGCAGCCGACCTGTAAGACCTCACACGTCGTCGCCGCTTCGTGTCTCGGATGCAGTTGATCAAGGTGAAGGACGAAGTCCTGCGGCTCATTCAGGAGGACAGCGACAGCTTCGACGCGGTGCAAGCGACGCCGGAGGAATCTTCCCATCTGGCTGCAGCGCCGACCTCTCCTCGTGCACACTCGGCACACACTCAAACGCCATTGTCGCCGCGCCTTGCGTCCACGGCGTCGGCCTCGGCGCAGGCGGACGGGCAAGCCAAGACTCAGGCCAAGCCAGCTAACAAGCTGCTCAAGTCGGGTCTGTTCAAGCTGGCGCGGGCCGAAAGCTGGCGCACCAAGGCCGCCAAGGGCGACAGCGGAGGCGACCGAGTGGTGCTCGTGGAGCCGTTGGAGTTGGACAAGCGAAGGAAGAAGGTGGAACTCAAGCGGAGCGACGGAGACGGCAAGCACGGCAGTGTAGAGGACGAGAAGGGCATCGGTCGCATGACCAAGGCCTCGGGAGGCACGAAGATGAAGGACCAGCTCTTCAAGCTGGGAGCCACGTTCTCGTTCGATCGATCGAGACGCAGGGAGAGGAAGGAAGCCACGATCCAGCTTCCGGATGTCAAGCGATCGGTCAGCGATGGCAATATGCCCGCGGTGCTGACCACGAATGCTCACAAGGATCGCATCCAATGGTTGCCCGAGGACAAGTACTCCTCGAACCAGTCGCTCATCATCAAGCCCGTCAAGTCGTGGATTGAGCCACCAAACGACAGCGTCGTCGTTGACGTGACAGCCAGCGGAGAAGAATGCGTGAGCTCGGGCGAGAGGCGAGCGCTGGAGAAGGAGCCCTCGAGGGAGTTTGACATTCTCAGCTGGATGGAGGAGCAGATCGCGATCCAGGACGAGAGCGAGGAGCGCAGGCAGGAGAGAGCCAAGTCCAACTCCGAGGAGCGTCAGTATCAATTGCAAACCGAGCCGGGCATGGGCGCCCCCGCAGCAATGGACGAGCGGCAGCCGCAGGGAGAGGAAGTCGGCCAAGAGAACCCATCAGTGGAAGCGGTCGAAGAAGAGATCGAACACATCGCGCTGGTGGCCATGAAACCGTTCGCCGACATCTCCTACGTCGACTTTGGCACTGTGCTGTACAGGGTCATCTCGCTCTGCATGCGCATGTGCGACGCAGACCGCTGCTCGCCGGAGCAAGAAGAGCCGCGAGCCGAAGCCCTTGGTGACAGCGAGGAAGAGGCGAAGCGCGTCCGAAACGATCTTCGTCTGTCGGTGAAGGAGTTCACGCGCAATGGTATGGCTCTGCTGCAGCACCTAAAGCGCAAGGCGCTGGCTGAGCAGACCCATCACGATCTCGTTGACGATCACGACGACTTCGATCGCGAGGACGAGGGCAGCGATAGGAAGGC
>CDFA01026133.1:25161-41274 GCA_000826305.1 Acanthamoeba healyi | reverse complement strand
GGAAGCAGCGCGACGTCGCCAACAGCCTCGACCGCCACGAAGCTGGCGGCCTCTGCCCCGACCAAGGAAAACGTGGCTCCACGCTCCACCGTAAGGCCATCCACATCCGCTGCTGTTGCTGCCACTGGTACGTCTTCAACTGCGTCCGATGGACGTTCCCACGTCCGTGATGATGACGATGGTGGTTATACTCATCATCCTCATTCTTGCTCATGACCAGCCCCGAAGCCGACGTCTTCAGCATCGGCGACAACAGCCGGCCGGCCGGCCAAGCAGCCGACCGTGCTCGCCGCCTAGTCCGTCAGAAAGCCCGCCCTCACAAACAATAACCCCACAAATGGTATGGACAAACAACATTACTCTTTTTGGTGATGATAAATTTTAGTACATGTAAGTGTGGATGTGGGGTCCAGAGATGGGTGAGGAAGTGAAGGCAGATGTGGAACCAACAACATAGAGACGGTAGTCATGACTCCAGTATGCAAACGGCACCACAAGACTCAGCTTGACCTCTGCCACCAACATTGTTGTTTCAGGTTGTTAGTGCTTGTGCAGGGCAAAGGGCAGTTGGGTGGGGCAGCAGTACGAGCGGAGATGTGAGCGCCAGCCCTGACCTTGACCTGCACCCAGTCTATGAAGGAACTGCCTGGGTTGGCAGAGGAGATGACCTGAGCTCCATCAATGGTGATGTGCAGGTCAAAGTCGTCCAGCTGAAACTGCGGCACCACCAGGATGGTGACGTATTGCTCATCAGTGGAAGAGAACACGTAGTCCTCAGTGTCGTCAAGCAGTAGCAATGAGGAGTGGGTCATCCACGAGCAGTCGTTGTCCACACCAAGCTTCCGTGCGTAGTCAGGCTGGTACTCCTCGACCAGGTCATACACTCTGCCAATTTTGGTGTTGATGATGAGGATGATGAGACTGACAACACTGATGACAAACTCAGCATTGGAGGGTTGACCACGCACCGGTAGATGTCATGCCCATTGGCGTAGCTCCAGGGAACAGAGTACTGCACACCGGAGAGAGAGAGAGAGAGAGAGACAACAGTAAGCCTCAACTGCCAAGCAAGGGTGACGAGCAACACATGCGTACGTTGCGCACAATGGAACCTTGTGCATCCACATAGTTTCCCCACTTATCGATCATGTAACCTGTTGCGCCCAGAGGGCCAAGCGGGCCGAGCGGGCCTGCATCCTCCCCCCCCCCAAGCATAGTCAATAATGAGCAGGCCATCATCAGCCAGCCGCAACAACAACTTTGGAGCCCTGGTGATTACCGAGAGGGCCAAGCGGGCCAAGCGGGCCCAGGATCGTCCACACTCCCTGCGCTGCCAAGTGAGCCGCGAAATCATTAATCTTGGGCATGATGGTGCTGTAGGCGTCGCCCAGTGGGCCGTAGGGGCCTGATGTCGACTATTGTCAGTGCCATAAGAGTTGAGGAAGAGCATGCGGCAAGGGTTACTTCACCTAGTGGCCCATACCCCGACAGCGGCCCTCCTCCGTTGTTCACCTTCTCTGAGAGGTTCGCCCACTGTGCATGTTCATCATGAGTGGTGGCTTTCTTTGCTGTTGTTGTTGCTGCTAAGAGTGAACTTGACGTACATCGAGCCAGCTCGTGGGTTCAGATTGATTGGCCACGTTGGACGGGTTGCTCATCGCCACTGGCAACGAGATGATCACCTTTTTCTGCCGGACCTGGTGCTCAGGATGCCACACCACTGTCAGGAGAGGCAATGCAAGTCAAAGCATTGCGCTTGAAGAACATGACACTCACCCAAAGCGACCAAAGATCCAGAGATCGTGCATACTCAGAAGCCCCAAGAGGGCCGATCAGCCCCAGAGGACCATACGCACTCTACAAGAGAGAGACAGAGAGAGAAAAGTAATATAACCCAGTTAACGCCTCCCAATCAAATATCACGTGGGGTGGAGGAGGCTGTACAGCAGGACCATAGGGACCCAAGCAGGAGTAGTCATCTGGACCACCACCCCCATGCACGCGTACAGTTAAAATGGTCCACATCTCCACATGCTGACTGACTGGTGGTATGATCTCTTACTCAGGTACCACTCGCACGTTCCGGTGAGGCAGTCCTTCGGGTAGGGCACCACGTTCTTCAAGTCATCGCCTGACGCCAGAGCATTGTGGATCGTTTCTACACACAAGGTGCCGCACATGGCTTTTAGCTCCGCGCTCTCTCTCCCCCCAGTTGTGACCACGTGGTTATGTTTTTATACGTACGCGCCGTAACGAAGGTGTAGGTGGCCGAAGCCTTGGTTGTCAGTAACCCTCGACGAGTGCCTTGAACATCAACCAGGAGGCAGGACGCGTGGAGCGCGAGCATGAGCAACAGTGTGCTCCTTGCCATCATCGTCGTTTTGTGGTTCTGAGGGTTCAAGAGTAAGTTTGCAACGAACACCGAACAAAGATGCCCGCCAGGGACCTTTGCCTTGAAGAAGCTGGAGCTGCGAGCGGAGGGACGTTTGGACTTCTTTTGTTGCGCGGCACATGTTGGGCTGAGGACCACAATATACTACTCAATTGGTCGCGCTCGGGTCCTGACAACGTACACTTTTACGATCTTAGTTTTAACTTTATTGCGCTACAAAATAACCCGGATAAAATCGCACAACGCTTGGCTCAACTCCTCTGCAAAAAATTCCGTCACGGTCACCGGCCCACCGCGCACGAGGAGAAGACCACCACCAGTCCAGAAGATGTCAGACGATGAACGTGGTAATAGTCCGATGGAACAGAATGACTTTGAGCATGGACTCTGCTCCTGCTTTGCGAACTGCGACATCTGTACGGTCTGCACTTCCCTCCCTTGGAGTAAATACTAACTCGCCCTGCGGCTACGCGAATTACAGGCATATGCTCTTTCTGCTGTCCTTGCATACAGTTCGGTATGAACTGGGAAAAGCTCAACCCCAAGGTATACCTTCTCTCTCGCTGTATGGGAAGATCCCCCCCTCACTGCTCATCTACACTCAGAACGAACCGGAAGGGAGCAACCTTTTCATCATGTATTGCTTGGGGTATTTCTTGATCGAAGCTTTTGTCGACCCGTACCTCGTAATCACTTCGGTAAGTGAAGTTGTTCGCTCCTTCACTTATTGTCTGATCTTGAAGATTATCGCGCAACGCTCAACCACCCTCTCCGGTGCACAGACACTTTTCCGCTGGTGGAGCAGAGTCCAGTTCCGAAAGGCATTCGGCTACAGGGTAAACCCTTCTTCAACGACTACTGTACAGCAGCGATTGTGGTTGTTTATGACTGACAACACACACAAACTTCTAATTCTTCTCTCCAGGAACGTCCTGTCTATGACTGCCTGGTCGCGTTCTGTTGCTCGTGCTGCATGATTGCCCAAGACGGCAATGAAATCAAGGCCTTCAAGGAGGGCAAGTTGAACCGGTAGACGCTCCACCAGCGTTCGCTAGCATGAACCGTTACCTCCCCAACCGCCAAGTGTCAACTACAAAGAGATCTGGATCCAGCTTTTACCATAGAACGCGAGCGAGCAAGCCAAACATGCAGGGGGAAAGGGGGGGGGGATCTTTCTACGCCGAGGAGCGGCAGGCTCGTCAGACCAAGAGCGCCTTGACCTCGTTCTTGAACACGGTAGCGTTCTGGGTGAACTTTTCTCGGTTCTTGGGCAGGAGGTTGTCCTTGACGTCGGTCATGAGCTTTCCGAACGCTTCAATGAGCTTCTGCCTCTTCTCCGCATCGGCATCGCCTGCCGTTTGGCTTGTCACGAACTGATCTCGAAGCACACTAAAGTGGTTCGGCATCAACAGCAACAGGCTGATGTTGTGAAGAGACGAGAGCAGAGAACTAGCTTAGTACATACAAGTAGGCACACTCACTCACTCACTCACTCCCTCCCTCCCTCCCTCCCTCCCTCCCCCTCCCTAACGGACGGACGAAGGATGCATACCTGAAGAGCGGTCTAGAGACGACCCACTGGTTGGCATTATCCTCAAAGAGTAGCGCTTGGAAAAGCAGCTCCAGCATTTGAGGCAACATCTCGGCGTGGCTTGCAGTGTGGGCGGCAAAAGATCGCATGGCGGGGATGTCCTTGGCCTTGTTCTCCACCACGAACGTGAAAATGTGGTCTGATATAACGGCACGTGAGATGGGAGTGATGTGTCAGTTATTAGTTGAGTTGAACTCACGACGCGAGTCTTGTGTCGCAGAGTGGGAGAGTAGTACCGAGAGCATCGCAAGACTGCGAGCATATTGTGGTGATGGTGGTGAGGGAGCTGAGGCCCTCCTTCAAGGAGCTGAGAACCTTAACGAACACCGGCGTATCGAGCTCTACCAGAGCCGAAGTGTGCATCTGGCAGAGCGTGCTGATGAAGGCATAGTAGGCGCGTACGACTTTCGGATAGGCCTACAGGCGCATGCACAACACCCGTCGCGAAGATGATAGTAAGCCACAGATACACATGTCTCATCAAATCTTCGAGGAGGCCCCCTCCTCCCAAGACGTAGCAAGTAATGTGGACGTACCGTCATCTCTGCAAAGGGTATGGACAAAACGAGCTGGAACACAACTTGCAGCGCGTTGGAGAGAGCGGGATCGCCGTAGAGGGCAAAGACGCCAAAATTTACATAGTTGCCCAACAGCGCACGAGTGAGGACGAGCATGCACTGCCATATTCCCTTGTACTTGTCGGCATAGGGATCCTGCAAGTCACAAAGACTCGCGGCGTGAGCACGACGCCAACACCATGTAAAAACGCTCGAGCAGCAAGAATACGTACTTGGGAATCAGCGGGAGTGTGACGAACGAGTCGCTGACCTGTGTGTCACACAAAGGAACAACGAAAAAGGAGGTCTAAGATGAGCCATGGCAAGCGCCACCTGGCCCGCCACTCACCCACGGCGCACTCAAAATCTCATCAGAGAATGGAAGAGAGGGTGATGATGACAGCGCGAACCATAGGCGGCGAGAAGCTTGCTGGTCTCTCGGAAAAGGAGGTAGCCATCAGGAGAGGAGACGGGGAAAGTAATGCGGCCGGACTTGTTGTGAACCAACTCGGAGAAGAGCTTGAGCAGGGGAGACGTGATAGCCGGCGTATCGGCCCACACTTCAGCGGCCCTCACAAGCAATGGTGTGTGCTCCGGGTATCTGTTGTCACATATGCACACGTGCGTATGTGGTGCATGGATCAGTAGAGATAGGGCAACGAGGCAACGAGATAGGGAACGAGCGCGTACATCCACTCGAAGAAGAGGGTGTATCCTCGTCGACCTTGAATAGAGGTGAGAACGCCCAGCAGATCCCGCAAGAGGAATATCAGAACCCTCTGGTGTTGGGAGGAGAAGGTTACGTAGGAGGTTAATGAGGTGAAGAAGAAGAAGAAGAAAGATAGAAAGAAGCAAAAGGCTTTGAATAATTATAACGTGTGAGAGGAAGGGAGAAGAGCGAGGGGAGGGGGGGGTTTACCTTGCAGTCCTCCTGTCGCAGAGCTTCCGGATGCAAGTTCTGAAGCGCGGCGAAGTTGTTCTTAAAGGGCTGCATGAAGGAGGTGAAGCGCGCCGTGTGCGGTTCCATGAAGAGCATCTTTGAGAGCGTGCTGTAGAAGGCAGTCCTATTTCGAACGTTGCCCTCGACATCCAGGAAGGGAAAGTGTTGCGACTACGCACATCCATGCACATACGGGTTAGGACTCTCTCTCTCTCTCTCTCTCTCTATCTTTTAAGCGTTCTCGCCCACACGCGGGGCAGTATACCGTGTGATGCTCAAGAATCTCGGTGATCACTTCCATCTTACACATGATCTTGCTACTCGAGTACCTGGAGAAAGAGAAAAAGAGAGTTTCGAGAGGTGTTGAGTAAGTAAACCTCTCTTGATAAAAAATAATAATCAGATCAGCCATTCTTACCCAGAAGCAAGCTCATTAAACAGTGTGAGCGACTTGGTGACAATGCCAACGTCTGCGGCCCAGAACTTGAGATTTCGCACGCTGTTGAAGGCAAAATATGAGAAGAGAGAGAGAGAGAGAGAGAGGGCGTTAGTGCAACAGCTGAGAACCTACCAAATGGTGGTGAGATAGATGGATAGATAAGAGAGAGATAGAGAAATGTACGTACATTTTGGTGATGATCATGTTCATCACCATCACATCGTCCGCAATGCCAATTCGCTCGGCCAGCCTGGCATAGAGACGAGAATTGGTGGACATGGCCTGCTCGCTGACGTACATCTTTCGGAACTGCGATACGAAAAAGAGCAGGGCACTTTCCAGTCGGGGATCGCCACCTCGACCAGCACTCTAACAAGTGTGAAGACACACCAGGATGTGTGAGTTGAACTTCAAAAACATCATGATGAATGGCCCCAATATTGAGGAGGCTGAAGGCTGGCCAGCGTAGCATGATGAAAAACAACATGATGTTGCTCGTATACCTGAATCATTCGTTGGTCGTGCAGTTGCATGAGCTGAAACACACGATAGGAGAGCTCACCGTCGATAGCGTCATGCTCTTCAGTTTGCACGGGGGTAAAGCCAATGCGCGCTCCAATCACGGCGCCCATCACATACACCATCCAAGCGAGTTGTCCTATATATATATATATATAGGAATCACCACCCAACACAAGTGACCACACAAGTTAATATGCCTAAGAACTAAGAATGATGGTGCTCGTCATAACAACTCGAGAAGAAGAGAACGAACTGCAGCCCCCACCCAACTCCTAACTAACTTACCTTCGAGCAGCGAGCCAGATGGGGTCGGAGGCTGTGTCGATTGCTGTCATGATGTCAACCACCGGATCGAACGGTTCACAAGGAGGTGATGAGAAAACACAAAGATCATTGAGCATTGGCTCAAGGCCCGCGCTCACCACATTGAAAGTACGCTGCACGTCACACCGGGTGTCATATACCTGATACGCCTGCGCTCGCGGATCAAATAGTGACACGATGTGGTTGCTGGTTGTGCCGTAGTTACAGCGGCCGAGATAAGGAAGAGTTTCGAGTTCCTCTTGGATGGGGTCAATGTTACGGAGCGGGTCTAAAATTGTTCACCAGTAGTGAAGAAGGTTTAGACAAGAGATGAACAACCACAAACTGTGAAGAAAGCAGGCAGCGTACCATCCTCATCGGTGCCGTCCTCGTCGATATCTTGGAGCATGGAGTTGATGTAGGCCTCCATCACGCGAGGGGTCAAAGAATCAAGGAAGGTGGGAGAAACGGCTTTCATGTACGTCATCGAACTCACGAGACGAGACCACATCAAAAGCAAATTGTGTCCGCTGTGCGGCACAGTTTGCCACTCCTGTGGTAGAGAGAGAGAGAGAGAGAGAATTACAACCAAGCGTGTTGAGTCGTGGTAGTGGCTGACAGCCCACGCCTAAGCGTTGCCGGAGCATTCAAGCATGCACAAAAGAGAAAGGAGAATAGAATGGAACCTTAAAGGTAGCACAGGTAAACTCGGCCACCAAAGCTATCCACTCGCTATACTTGTCCACGGCCACCAACTGAGTGAGTTGGTAGTTTGACTTGAAGCGGTAGAGCAGACGGGAAAACTCGTGGTGGTTATCAACTTGATCCAGTCCTAACGACAGAGTAACGACGGACCGACACACACACACACACACACATTACAGACCGTCCACGAGTTATGTTAGTTGTGGCGAGAGATCTTAACGTTTCATGCAGAGAGCAGTTAAATGGACGCAAAACTGTTACCCGTTTTGTTCTTGAGCACATCGATAATCATCTGCATTAGGTTGGCGAGATAGGTCTGCCGTTCGTCCTCAGTCAAAAAGAGCGTACGGCGCACGCTGGCCATTTGTACAAGGCAGCCCATGGCCTGGGGAGAGGCGCGCACCACGACCACGACCACGACCACGACGACGAAAGAGATGGGGAGTCATGACGTCAGTACATGTGTTCAGTGGTAGGTTAATTACGTACAGTGGAGGAGACAGGGGGAAATGACGAGAAGTAAATATCGAGAAAGATGCGCAGCGTAGATGCCAGGCTTAGGACGTCCCGCCATGAAGGCGGGCACGTCCCGGCAGAGGCATGATCTAGAGTGAGACTACTTCCTACTGCAGTAGGAAGCAGCCCGAGGAGAATGCCACGAGCGGGTGATGGTGGTATTCCAGCGGGACGACTAGGGTTGTCCCCCTCCTCTCCCACCGCAACGCCGCCTGCACTCTGACCACTCCGTCGTGGCTGGTGGCTGCTGACTCTCGCTGCTGCCGCAAGCCCATGCAGGTGAAATAGTGGCGAGCGTACGTTTGTCGAGACTGGCGGGCGCGAGGCACAATACGAATCCAAAAACAGCCGAAGCGTGCCAGGCTCGTAGAGCACTGTGCGCCAGGAAGAAGGCGCTTGAACGGTGTAAACATCCGATGCCGATTCGTCTGGCGTGGTGCCGATGAAATCGAAGGACAGACAGCGTAGAGCCAGACTAAGCGCCAGCTCCTTCAGTTTCTCTTCTGTTTGTGTGTGTGGTGTGTGTGTGTGTGTGCGTGTGCGTGTCGAATGCCCCCAAAGTGAGTAAGTGGTGATGTGTGGTTGGCGAGATATATGAAAGAGTGAACGTGCCTTCAGCACCGCCAGGCTTGCTGAACAGTTGCCGCAAGGTCGTGAGAGAAAGTTGGAAGATGTCGAGCAGCGAAGTGTCACGGAACGAAATGCAGATCTTTCGATGCATGGCAGGCGTAAGACCACCAGAACGCGCGTTGTTCATCTCTTCCACTAGGTGCCCAAAGATTCGCAAGCCTAGCAGGCAATGCGGCACCGAAACCTGGGACCAAGTAGTACCACAAGTAAGAAGAGAAACACCCCGCATGCCGCTGCTCAGGCAAGGGGCTCGAGAGGAGAGAGAGAGAGAGAGAGAGTGAAGAGTGCCTGGAGGAACTGCCCCAGCTGTTGCATGATCTCTTTCGTCTGCTCGGCATTCTCCATCCACGATAACTTGAGCACAAGACAAACGAGCTTCACCAGCGCCATGGCTACGAACTCATCGAGCGTGGTACCCTTCGTGCCCATGAGGTTGAGCAGGTAGTGGCCTTGTAAGCCAGCCACAACACAACGATGACATCCGGAGACTCGAGTTAGCTTTGAAACGGAGAGAAAGAGAGATTCCGCTTTGCAGCAGTATCTCACAAAGTCGCGGCAGTGCTTGCACACGCTACGTCGGCGCCTCACCAAGCGTGGTGTAATAATAATAAAAATCATGAAATCGGGAGAATGGAAAATTGAAAATGGCGCGAAAGAATTGGCCAAATCTCTCAGGCCTGCCGGGCCGCGCAAAGCCGGCTGCAGTGGTGGATGGGTGGGTGGGTAGGAGTGCGTACGGAGACCCAGTCGAGTCTGGGAGGGAAGCGCGGGCCAGTGGTCGCCTATCACCTTCGAGAGGGCAGTGGCAGCGAGCACGAGCGCGTAGCGGGAGGTGGAGTGATCCAGCACGAACTGGGCCTGCGTGAGGAGCGAGAAGTCGAGCTTCGCAGGAGGCTGCACGAACTGGTGCAGGAGCCTGCCGGCCTGCTCCCTATCTTGGGCCTGGCTGCTGGCATAAAGCTTCTCGCTCAGCGCCTCGAATGTCGCTAAATCGCTTGCATTCATTTGTACTTACGCGTCCGCGCGAATTCGCGCGCGTTCTTCGAGATCTGCACACGCCCATCGTGATGGCGATGATGCTGCACCATTCAGCAACTCGTCTCGCAAACGGCCACTTGCAGAGAAAATGGTCGGGGGTTGCCGCGTGCAATTTGGGGGGGGGGGCATGTGCGTACGTACTACTTTCGGCACCACTGGGTTTGAGGGGCCCGGGGGGAGGTAATCCTCTCTGCTACTTCTACGTGCGCGTGTGTGTGCGAGACTCGAAACGCGTTCGCCGCCAGCTCTTGCTTTGCGTGGGTGCCGTAGATCTCAGCTGGAGCCGGCCCAGGCCAGCGGCTGTGTATGATTTTTTTCGAATTTTTTGATTTTCGGTGTTGCATTTGGGCAAACGCTTTCGCGCCCTTTTTGCTTTCCTGGAACTCTAAAACAAACAAGAGCCAAAGGGCGTACTCGCGCTAGTCGTCCGCAGGGAGGTGAAGTCCCTCGAGGGACGCCCTTTGGCGCTTCTCTGGCTTATGCTCGCCTTCTCCGCGCCGGGCCTCCTCGTCCTTGTCTAGGGTCTCAGTGGTGGCGCCGTTATCTGAGTCCTGAGGATCCTCCGCTCTGCTTCGCTTCCGCGAGCCATCAGCAGCTTCCTCCGAACCTCCTCCTCCTCCTCCTCCTCCGCTGGGCCGATCGGACCGGTCTCGGCTCTTCCTTCGGCTGCCGCCCGTGCCTCGGTCGCGCTCTGGAGAAGAGCGTCTCTCCCGATGATGATGATGATGATGATGATCCCTTCCTCCATCTCTGTCACGCCTATCTCTGTCTCGATCTCGGTCCCGGTCTCCTCCCCGCCGACTCCTGTCTCTGCTGCGACTTCGACTGCTGCCTCTGTGTCGATCGCGCTCCCTCTCTCTGCCCCTGTCCCGGTCTCCTCCCCGTCGACTTCTGTCTCTGCTGCGGCTTCTGCTGCCACGCCGGCTACGTCTGCTCCTATCGCGATCACGATCACGACTTCGGCTCCGGCTTCTGCTGCGACTTGATCGGCTCCGTCCGCTGTGGCGGCTTGAGCGCTCCCTTGACCTGGAGCGCGAGCGCGAACGGGACCGTGGGGTTCCTGAGAAGAAACACGAGCAAGTGGTGGTTGTCAGCACGCATGCTGCTGTCGTCATCTGCAGGTCTTGTATTCTAATAAAAGTGGCGCTGCCGGTACCTGTGAGCTTCTGTGCTACCCGCATGGCGGCTCTCTTCACAGCATCCAAAATTTGCTCGTCCTTCGGGTTGTCAACGGTCTTGGGCGGCTTCACAATCGGGTTCTTGGAATGATTGACCCTTTGGTTAATAGAGAAAGGAGCGCGCGCGCACACACGACACAAGACACAAGACACGTCAGATCAAGTAATAAAGTGAGCGAGTGACTGGGGAGGGACAGTACTTGACGGGCCGATCCAGCAGCATGGTGCCATTGAGCATCATCGCAGCGTGCGCAGCTTCCTTGGTGGCAAATTCGATGAAAGCAAAGCGTGACGGATGCGACTCGTCACCAGCCAGGCGGCAGAAGGTGATGGGTCCGCAAATGGCAAAGAATTGCATCAGCTGTTCGGACGTTATCTGATTGTGTGATGTCGTGAGGAGTCGTCTTAGCGCACGGTAATCACCGGTATCTCGCGTGCGCGCGTAAACACACTCATTTTCACTCAAGAGAGATTAACTGACGATGAGGCAGCAGCAGCAGCAGCAGCAGCAGCAGCAGCAGAGGAAAGGACGACGCACTGTCGAGTTGACATTGCCCACGTAGATCGTGCGTGCAATCTCGTCCTGCTTCTCGATGTAGGTGTGTGCGTTGGCTGGAGAGGCGGACAGCAGCGCAAGCTGAGAAGGCGGAACGGCACCAAGGAGCCCAAACCCAGCTTGTCCCACCACTGGCAAGCCAGGGCCTGGGCCAAGCAATGGGGCAGGCGCCGGCGTAGCGGCCGCAGCAGCAGTGGCGCCGCTCACAGGGATGTCGCTGGCGGCCATCACGATGTTGACTGGGACGCCTGCCACCGCGCCCGTGGACAGAGTACACGCGGCGTTGGCCTGCGCCATCGTCTCGAACCGCACAAAGGCGTACTGCGAGATGCCAAGTCCATCCCTGCAATTTGGGTCATGCGCGAGGGGAGGGCCCACAGGCGAAACAGCGAATGAGCTGTCAGATCTCGAATTGGGAGAAGAGAGCAAGAGGAAAAATGGGGCAAGAAGGAGGGACACGAAACCCGAGGATGTTCAACTGCACGATGTTGCCGCAATTGGCAAAAAAATCGCGCAGGTCGCGCTCGGTGGCCAAGGGCGAAATGTTGGTCACGATTATGGTGGCGACACTGAACTGTGGGGGCACCGGCAGCAAGCCGTCAGATGCAGCAGCTGCTGCTGCTGCTGTAGAGGCACCGACTGATACCGCCGCTCCTCCAACGCTCCCTTCATTTCCTTCAAGATGAAGGGCGCCCTCCTCCTCAGCCATCTCAGTGAGCAAAATGGCGCAGCAAGAGACTTACGGATGAGTTGGGATTATCGATAATCTCTGGTTGGTGGTCGAGTGGAAAATACAAGGAAATTTTTTCTTTTCTTCTTGTTTCGAGAAGGGATCCCCAATTGGCTGTGAGCATGTTGTTGGGGCCGTATAAATCCCGTGTTCACTTCTTCTTGTTGGCCACCATCTCGAGCAGTAAACAGTCACCGGTGTCCAGCACGTTAGATTCGATGTCGCACAGCGCGGAGCTGAAGTTGAGGATGGCTCCGGTCTTGAGCGAGAACAGATACAATTTCTGTGGTGATGAAACACATTGCCCACGTGGTTAACAACATGCGGAGAGCCTAGAAGAGGTCAGAAACGGCACGCATGGCCACGCGTACATAGGGACCATTTGGTCGGTTGTTGAAGTTTTCCACGCTACCCGCGGACGCTACCGTATCGAGCACTTTGCCTACCGACCATGTCTTGTCAAAGAACTGATGGGAGGCGCACGCGCAACACAGAAGAGGATGAGATTTGCGTGACACCAATCTCCCATGGCATCGCTGCCACACACGCACACAATGAGGACGTCCATGATAACGCTTGAGATGGACAACTCACCATCATCTTCGGTTCGACACGTGAGTCAATAGGGAACACCACTTCGACGTAGTAGCGGTTCTCTGGTGGTATCTTCTCATTACCCTGTTTGTATTACATCGCAGACAGGTCAATCCGATGAGTGAAGGGCTTGTGACGAGATGCAAGGGAGGNGGGGGGGGAGAGAGAGAGAGAGAGCAGTGATGTACAATCGCTCGCTGTCGCATCCGCATGAGCTTGACTTTATCGTTTGTCTTGTTGCTGGTTCGTGATCTGATCAGATCCTCGATTCGACCCAACACGCTCCTCTGTTTCTCCAGCTTCTCCTTGGACACAGCCCTCACCTGAAGTGTTCAGGGTCAGGGAACGTGTTGCGCCACCACACAATCAGTCAGGGCTCAGGAGGCGCGTTTACCTCGACGGGTGCACTAGGGTCACGCGGGCATTGATGTTCATGCGGAGCTCGGTGTCTGCGCGCGTGCACACAGGAAAGGGTTAGGGACGCTTGTTGCAACAAGAAACGGTGCGGTTGATTGATTACCCGGTGCAGAAGTTCTTGCCGCAATAGGGGCAGATGATGGGGACGAGCTCGCCACCTCTGCAGCCACGAGCTGAACACGGATTCGATCTCTTGGGCTTCTGTCCTTCCTTGCCGAGCCCCGTGGGAGGGCAGCCAGCGTTGATATGCGCATCCACCTAACAGACATACACGCACCACCGCACACGCATGTCGATATGGATGTGTCAAAGGAAGTCAGACAGAGCAACTATATGCGACTGCGCATCAGTACTGATGGGGTGAGAGTCCATATAGACAGACCTTAACATTTACGTCTTCGCCGGGCCGCACCAGGATGAGCTCACTGCACAGGGGACAGGAAGGCACTACCCTCTGCCAAGCAAAAAGACGCGGACACACCCATGAAACGCAACCTGAGTACAACGCTCTCAGCCAGCACGCGACGCAGTGCAGAGAGGTGGGTGTACATTCTTCTCTGCCGAAGCAGCGCAGTTGTGGTCTTTGAAGGTGCGGTGTTCCAGGCAAAAGACCTCGTGGCACGCCGAGCACTCAAAGGGCAAAAAGTCTGTGTGCGCGCAGTCGCGCCACCACCGATTTAAATCGATTAGCATCAAATAAAAGAATAAACCCGAGCGTGACCACCAGGATCATTTGCGTGCCTAGTTGTTTGCAGGCAGGCATAGCACAGTGTTGTCCAAGATCGGGAAATTCCATCCTTCAGCAGCTCTTGTTGATGATGACGCGTGCGATGTAAGGCTTTGGATGTCAAAGAATAAATTTCCTCGTTTAAAAAAAAGAAGAAGAAGAAAAAAAGAAAGTTTTGCATTTCCCACATTCCCAATGAGTGCCTCCCTGCTCAGGTGAGCATGTACACCACCTTGTTCCTGCCTGCCATCTCCAGCTGTTGTGTGTGTATGGTGCGTGTGTGAACAACTTCTTATTGTGATCCTGGGAAAGCATTGCAACCAAGAAAGGAAGGAAGGAGAGGAAACGAGAAACGAGGGCACGTACATAACCGAGCTGAATGCGCGGGTCCTTCTCCATCAGGTAGCGAATGAAGTCTTCAGGTACAACTACGCGCTGACCGTCTTTCAACCGCCTGAGAGTCCCCTTGTTAGGTGGAGCAGGAGCACGAGCACGAGCACGAGCACGAGCACGAGCACGAGCACGAGCACGAGCACGAGCACGAGCACGAGCACGAGCACGAGCACGAGCACGAGCACGAGCAGCGCACCGATCTGGAAATTGAGAGGGGAAGACACAACAGGGCACGACGGCGAAGCACTTGCCATGTGCCAACGCAAAGTCCACGATCTGTGCGTGTGATCCCAGTGAGTCAGGCTCCTCCAGGTCTGAGAGCAGGTGACAAACGCGCGTGATGACAGGCAAGCAGTGGGATGGCGTACAGGTTCGGTGGCCTGATCCGAGTGTAGCCCCACCACAGCAGAACAGTCGTGTAGAATGGCGTGGCTTGCCTCTGCGCCTAGCTGCTCCACGTTCACTTCTGGTGACGACGAAGATGGGAATGTGGAATCGGCTTTCGTAGTGTCTGTGTGACCGTCCTCCCGTTCCACTGGCGTTTCTGGAGTGGTGCTCCACAGCCCAGGTTCGAACCAAGCACACACTTGTCGGAACGCAGCCTTCTTCTGCTTCTTCAGCGTTCTGGCGATCGAGGTTAACGCCCACTTAGCTTTGGAGATGAGAGCAAGAGAGAGAGAGAGAGAGAGAAGGAGCAATAGGTTAATGGCGCACTTCTTTTGCTTGCGGTGCAGCTTGGCACGGCGGGGCTCGATGAGGGTCGTGGGGATGTCGTGGCCGCACTGCAACTGAAACGAGAGGTAGCCCTTACCTCCCGCCACGTCGACGACCCCGCTCCCCTGACGCAGTCGCTCGATGCCAAAGGTATTGACCAACCACTCGCTGAACCTGTATGGGCTCACAGAGCGTTAGTGACTCATCACGCACGTGGGTCGATGAACACAGGGCACTGATCTCGAAGCGATAGGCGAAAGCTTGAAGGAGGAGAACAGCGTGTGTACACGACGGCGCGCGTGGACCGGGGCAGCTTGTCTACGAACGGATCGTCCGGGTCGTGTCTCATCTGCTTCAGCTCTTCCTTGTGTCGCTGCAGCTCTCGAATGCGCTCCACTTCCGCTTCACCGAGGAATGCATGTCGAAAGCGGCAGGCCTCCCCCTGGTGTTGTGTTGTGTGTGATGATGGCGATGAGGAAAAGAGAACAAGGGAGCACACGCCACACAACGTCACAGCGGGTGCAACCAAGTTCAAGGCTCGTGGGGAAGGAGCGAGGGACAGGGTGTGAAAGGGCGGGAAGGGGACCTTGCTGCACTTCCCGTTGGACCAAAACTTGCACAAGGACGGCAGCGGCGAGGCTGCCGCGCCACAAAACCCCTCTGCTTGGTTTACTCGGAGAGTTGGCGCCGCTTCTGTCATATATCGATTAATCGATTCATCATACATAATAAAATTAAAATTAAAACACAAATTTAAATTAATCACATGCGTCCTGCAAGGAGACCTCCCGACGTCAACGCTCACATACTCACGAATAAAGGCAGTTCCACAGGTGTCAAGCCTCCTTCGGCTCCGCTAGTTGCCATCCCTGTGCGATTTCCAGCTAAAAGTTTTTATTATTGTCCGGCCTGAGGCGAATCTCGAGAATTCGTGCTCGGCCTGAGAACACCACGACGGGCATGCACAGAGGCAGAGCTCCGAGACTCCACTTGCAGGCCAGGACAAGCTGGGGATCGGACGTGGCGCAGGCCATGTTGTACACCCAGCTTGTTGACGATAAAACGCTGGCCCTCGACGTGACGCTCTGTGAGCGTCCCTCCCTCTACAGTATGAGCACATCACATCGCACAACGCACCACGCTCGTGGGCCATTCAGGGACCTGCTGCATT
>CDFA01026133.1:8713-25111 GCA_000826305.1 Acanthamoeba healyi | reverse complement strand
CAGAAATCACCGTTCACCTCCTCGTTGCAACGAGGCGACGACAGTTGTTCGCGTAACAAAGTGCCTAGGACTCAACAGCCTCGAGGTCATCGCTTGAAAGCAGCCTCTCAGGCAGGGGCGGTATCCAGCCAACCTGAAAAAGCGCAATGATCGTTGCGCGCGATCATCAGCCAGTATTAATAATAGCTCCGTGGCCGCTGTTAATGAACTCCTGTGGGATGACGGTGGCGTTTGGAGGATCATCCTGGATATCCTGCCGACACAAATTTACGGTTACCTCCAATTTGCTGAACTAGTTGTTACTCAGCGTTGTCCAATGGTGTGCGAGTGTTCTACCTATTTTAACCATTTAGTTTGTATGCTTCTTTTGTAACACCACTAACAAAAGCAACAAGCCCGACATGCCCAGCGCACGACCCCTTCTTGTTCTCATATTCGTCTTCTTCGTTGCTTGCGTGAGCGCACTGTACGGAGCTGAGGACACCACCATCGACCTTCACGAACTGGTTAAGATTCGATGCTCCCTCCAGCAATGTAAGTACTCACTCGGCCACGATTCGTCTTCTCCTGAAACGTTCACTGACTTTCTACTTCTTGCAGCTGATGAGACCGTGTTCTTCTTCAACGGCACTGTGACCGCCTTCCCTACCCAACAGGCGAACGTAAGTCCGCAAGCCGTTTTTTTTTTAAAATAACGTTCAATTGAGTATTACTGTAGTTACTTATTTTGTGTGATCTGGTTGCCCTTGTTTCCTTTCTTCTTTTTCTATCACTGCAGCGCGTACTCTTCAAGACGATCGGACTCAACATCGCCCGATGCTTCAAGCGCTCCGATGGCTCCTACACCCTTGCTGGCCGAGAGCTTCTCTACTATGTCGACCCTGTTACTGATCAGATTATCCACAGGTACCGTTTCATTTCCTCCTCTTTCCCTTGCCGTTCTCTGCTTCCGTCCGTCTCCTCCTGTTCACGCCTCTTTTCACTTGTTCTCATTTCCCTTGTGAACTTCCGCTTTGAGGCCCTCTTTTGGTCATGCGCATGGCACTGATTTATCACTCACAATGCATCACACAGGTGGACCAACCCGTGGACTAACGAGACTGTGCCCGTCGTTCACGTCGCCAACGACCCTGTCATCCAGAATTTTGCTGTCGGATCGACCTATCCCGCTTTGGTACGTGTCTCTTTCTCCTTAATGTTTCTTGCTTTCATCGACGCTCATCAGGCTGTCCGTCATGCAGAGACTCGACACCAGCACGTTGTTGCCTCTTGATATCCCTCTTTACTACCCGAACGCGCTCTCTTTCGACCCGAGAATGGCTCCCTACTCTCCTCAGCCCAACTATCAGGCTGGCGAGTGGTTCAAGTTCATCTCCCGCACTATCGAGGTCCAGTTCCCGCTCACTAAGACCGTCTCCTCCACCCTCGTCTCCTGGACTCGTAACGGCCCTTGGTTGCCTTGGATGAAGCAGGTACAACTTACCTTCCTCCTTCACACTTTTTAATTCCGATTCTCACACTTTCTTTTTCTCAATAGGGCAATGCTCCTGGATACCTCATCTACTCGTCCCACGGCAACAAGGTCGCGAGCTGGATGGACTTCCCCGAGTCCGTTCGTGCCGGTAAGTAACTCTGCTCACGCCTCTTTCGTTTTCTTGCTTACCGCTCTTTCGTCGCTTCTCTACCTCCCTACTTGCCTCGTCGTTAGTCATGCGCCCATTACTTACACTCTTTGTTCATTCACGCAGATCTTGCTCGCATTCCTCACTACAAGTCCGCCCCTGATTGTGTTCCCGCCGTTCGTCAAGTCACCAGCTGGTCGTATTTCCAGGCCAACTTCGCCGCCTACCAAAGCGGAGACCTTTTCCCTCTCGCTGCTCCCGCCGTCTACAACTGCTCAGCGCTGTAATCATCAACAACACATTTTGATATTTTTGTACCAAGACACATCAGAATAAAATGATGTTATAATTTATTAGGGAAGCATGACCGCACTCCTGCCGGCAGAGAGGCATCAGAAGTTGCTTGAAGAAAAGCCCACGGTGAGCTTCGAACGTCGGCGATGCCGTATCATCATCTGGCGGTGTCGGTAGCGCTCCACCACCACCACCGCAACCACCACGACCGACACCACGATTGCGATGGCCACAGGAATTGCCACTGAGAGGCCCACGATGAGGCCCACATCGCTGCTGGAATCACCTCCTCTATCGTCACCGCCTCTGCGCCCCAGTAGCAGGTCGAAATCTACCAAATATGTGATGGTGTGGGCAATGATGCATCAGGTACTGCCAGAGAACACGCAATAGAAGAGAGAGAGAGAGAGAGAGGGGGAGAACATACAGGGGTAGTAAACGACAGACAACTCCATCTTTTAACTCCTACTAGTGTGCAAAGAACTGATGATGCTGTTGATGTTGACGATCAAACACTAGACCAAGAGGGCGCGGTGCAGCAGGAAGCCACTGTGGCGCTCATGCTGGAGAGCGTGGCTGAGGAAGCCGGCGGTGACAATCCTACACCGCTGCACACCTACACCTGCGCCAGCGGCAGTGGCTGGAGAAAGACCATCGCGTCACAGGTGGTGCTTCGCAGTCCTTTAGCTACTCATGCATCTTCTCCCAGTCTGTTGTCTCGGCATCCGAGTTCTTCAACAACACGTGGATGGAGGTGGCGCTGCAGTTCACTCTGTTCAGCATAGGTGGTGTGCCTGATGAGCAATGCACCAGATCTCAGTCATCTGAATGTCAACTCTCCCAGTTGAATGCCAGGCCATATCAATGAGTTCAACACCTGGCATAGGTGAGGCAGTGTGATTGTGGAAAAGGCTTTCTTGATGGGGGAGAGAGAGAGAGGTACCAATGCATCTGCTGCACTTGATGTCTACTGCTCCTGCCTGCTCCCATAAACCCTCAAAGTATGAGCTCACACCCAGTCCAAGGACACAATTGCTGTGGTGGTTAGGGTAGGGATTGGCCATACCACCCCCACCACCCCACCAGCCCACCACCAGCTGACTAACAATCCCCGTAGCTCTTACCCATGCCCAAGCCAAGCCTTGCTGTGAAATCTCCTTGTTGGTTCCACCCTGTAAAGATCCCTGCCATGACTCCTTTCCAAGAAAAATAAGCAAAGTATTAAAAAGGCAGGTTGTATTTTACATGGGATCAGGGGATAACCATGCTCCCGAGAACGTCAGCCACCATGCCCAGCGCGCTGTCCTCCTTTTTCTCGCCATTTTGTGCGTCTTCTTGTTGCTCGCTCTGCTCCTCCAGCCAGAACTCTTCTTCCTCTTCTTCCATCAGTTCGCCATCTGTCCCGCTTTGTCTCTCCTCTTCCGGCGCTCGCGTTTCCATCTCTGGTTGTTGTTCGCCGGTGGAGCTGGTGGGTGGGTGCTGGTGACTTTCATTCGATCGAAGGGGCGCCGACGGCACAGAAAAAGAACGAAAGCGGAACGAAGAAGACAAAGGCACGGCTCGCGGCCTCAGCCACACAGGCGCCCCTTCCACTGGGCGGAGAAGAACTGCACGTCGAGTGGCACGCATTGCAGCAGGGGTATGTCTTCAGGGGGGTGTCGATTGATCAGTAACTGTTGGGCGTAGGCCAAGCCTGCTCTCCTTGTTTTGCAACGTGGTTCCAAGAATTTCAGCAAACTTGAGCTGTGTGTGGTGGTTGGTGCACGCTGGGATCGGACACCTGTGAATTAGGCCCACGCCGTCCCCCATCAATCCAAGTTGGATGACATGTACGACGTTTGATCGCCTTTTTCGACACTCTTGTGCATAAACCACCACACAGGGCCGACAGCTCACTTGGAATTGCTAAAGAGGTGGGCACTGCGCAGCGTCTGCGCGATGAGCCAGATCTTGCCGTCGATGCCTTCACCTGCCGCTTGCCTCTCTGTAGAGCAATACAACCGTACCGGTATCGGTCTCAAAGTAAGTCTCTAGCCACTATCCACGCCATGTGTTGTGCTGTGCGCTGGGAGCAGCTGGAGGTGTACCGTGGAGGAACGGGATGAGGTTGTCCATGGGCACCAGCACCACCTCGGTGAACTCGCCGTCGTCGTTCTTGACGGGCGGATTGTCGTTCTCGGGTAGGTCTCCGTCCACCACCGCCTGTACCACCGCGCTGGTCGTGTTCGCAACCGCCATCCCGAACTGATGCGTGCGACCCGTCAGACAGTCGTCAGTCCCACCCACGTACACAACCAATGATTGTTGTCACGCACGACTCTTGCACACTGACAGGCAAGCCGGGGGAGCGTACAATGAGCGACGGGCTGACATCGACGACCTGGGCCGTGTAGCCCGTCTCCTCTTTCATCTCCCTCACCGCCGTGACCTCGGGCGCCTCGTCCGTGTCGCAGAGCCCGGCCGGCAGCTCCAGGCAGTACATGGCTGCCTCACACACACACACACACAACACACACACACACGACACGCCACAAACAGTTAGCAGCGAGCCGGAGCATGCATTGCACACCAGCCGGCGAAGAGAAGAAGAGCACCAGTGGGCGGACGGAACTGGCGGACGAGGATGAGCTGGGTGGGTTGGCCCGTCTTCTTCAGCGTCGCGATCACCTCCACAGCTGGTGTGGGCATTGCATGCCCTCGTCGAGGTGAGCCGCTCGTGCGTGGGGAGACATGAGGAGGGGGGACGGTAAAGCTTTACCGTCAACGGGTGCTTTGCGGTGGTTCGTTCGCTCGAGGGACTCCCACACATGACCCTTCCCCAGCGGGTCCACCTGAGAGAGCGAGAGAACAGATCAACAAACATGTTTCCTTCTCTCCAACCAGCGACGATTAAGCTGCAAATTGAGTGAACACACGCACCCAGTGGACTTCCTTCATCTTCAGCCACTTGCCCTCCCACACGAGGTTCTCCTTGGCGATACGGCACTTCGCGACCTGGGCAGCTGCGTCCATCTTCTCCGCTTCCATCTTTTCCTTCAATCAACCGCCCACAAATCAAGCTCCCCGCGCGTCACCGAAGCGTCTGACCCCTTCAGCGAACACCTCGTGCTCATGATCGAGACACACCACCCAGCGCACACCTGCGGACTGTGTGCATGGCACGTCACGGGTTGCAGGCAAACGAAAGAGCTTTACTTGCGCGTTGGCGAAACACACTCGTGCACAGATCCCGCTGCTGGTGACGATGACCACACACATGATCGGAGGAGGGACGTGTGTCAGAGGAGCACACCGGTCCGACGCCTCACTCTGCCTATCGCTCAGGACGAACGCAGCTTGCGAGGGGAGAAGAAGGAGTCCATCTCCTGCTGCAGAACCTTGAACAGCTTCAGCGACCCGTTGAACTCGTCCGAGTACTTGCTCACTGTGTGTGTGTGTGTGTGGTGTGTGGTGTGAGAGAAGTCGTTAGTTACTCTCTGAGAGAGACACCGATGCCATGCAGAGCGAGACCAGGAGGAGATAGTGATGGTAGGACGAAGCGATGAAGTAGTGAGAGAAGGGAGCATGATACCCGTTTCGACGGTGATTCCAATAGGCACGCTGATGTCGTAGAACTCGATGGCGTACAGGATCCTCTTCAGGTTCTCCTTGCAGATGTCCACCGACTCGTTGATGGCCGCCTCTCGCGTCTTCCTTGACAGAACTCTCTTCTCTGTGTGTGCGTGGCGTGGCGGCAAGAAGGGATTGGTTGTGAGCAAACGACACTCACGAAGGGGCTGACGTCAAGGGTACGGTACCAGTGCCGAGGGGTATTTCCACGCCGAGCCACTTGAGGAAGACGCACGTGTCGGCCCTACCAAAGGGTGCGAACGTGAAGATCAGACGTGCGGGCCTGACCCCCTTCTCCTTGCAGAGCTCGTCGTAGTCGCGCAGCAGCCAGATCGCCACATCGACGTTGTACACAACCTGCGACGCTGCACCATGAAGAAGCGAGCAAACACGGAGAAAAGAGGCGCGCCAACGGTCAGCAGAGCAGGCGACACGCGGCAGAGAAGACGAGAGTGGGTGAGGGGATCGTACTGAAGAAGGAGATGCCGGACTCAGTCTTCTGAAACAGCCTTTCGTGCTCGTCCTGCTTGTCCCTGTGACGCTCGGGCAGCACGATGCCACCGGCGAGGAAGTTGTGGGGATGAGCGCGCAGTACCTCCGCAGCCTCCGTCACATTGTAACCCGGGTACTGCATGTTCGAGGTGCTGTGTGTCACCACCATCACCACCAGCACAAGCACAGGCAAGCAAGCCATCAGCGTGAGTGACCACGCAACGGCGCAAGGACGAGCAAGGACGGAAGTGAAGAAGAAGGGACAAGAACCTGCCGCCGACGAGGACGAGGGCCTTGGCGTTGTACTCGTCCCAGGTCTCGTTGAGCCACTGGTCAAAGTTGTCCTTGGCGTGGTAGGCCACCGTGCGGTAGACGATGCTCTCCACGTGGGCCATATCGTTGAGCAGCTTGGCAAAGAGACGAGGCGGGTGCGTGGTCGCGTAGGCAAAGGGACGCTCGTGGCCGTCGCGTCCCTCCTCCTCCTGGATCTCGTAGACGATGACGCCGTCGGGACGCAGCTTCTTGATGGTGCCGGCGAGCTTCTCGGCGTACTGCTGGACCTTGTCCATCGTCAGGTTGCTGCGCGGCGGCACGGTGCCAAACAGGCACACGCCCCGGTTCCTGCCATCGGCGAGCTTGGCCGGCAGATCGACGTCGGTCGCGGTCTTGCGGAGCAGATTCGTCGATGGCGAGAAGTGCACGTCCTCGTCGTCGATGCTGATCTCCTGGTCGGTGTCGAGGTACCACATGGCGAAGATGAAGATTGAAAAATGAAGCGCGAGAGCGATTTGAGTCGAATGAAATCTCGAAATTTACGGATGGACCGGCGTGCCGATTTTTAATGGGCCGTGTGGTTCTTGGACGTGGGGAAACGTGTGGGGGTGAGAGCCTCAGAGAGCCTATTTAGATCTGTGCACGGTCCGAGCCTTCCTCGAGACTGTGTGTCGCGCTGACGCCTTGAATCGTCTGGCTGCGAGGTGATGTGATTCTGAAACAGGGAAAGATGAAAAAAAAAGAAAAAGCAACCCGCGCACTTCATGACGTCGCTGCGCACCAACAGAACCCAACTGCTCGCAGCGTTTGCGCTGCGCTGGTCCATTCATTCCCAGTAAATTCCTCGTGGCGCGGCGCCGTCTTGGGCTTGCCGGGCTGGCGGTTTGGGACTGCGTGCGCACATCACCATCATTAAGTACGGCGAGTGCGTTGCGCAACGCAACTTTGTGGCTATTTACGGTCCTCCCTACTCCCACTGCTGGCGGCGCTGTGGGGCGGCGAGGTCGACAAAGGAATGGAAGGGCGTGCTGCTCTGGGTCATGTCTCCGTAGTCGAGGCCCAGCGCGCAGGCAACAAAGTAGTGCAAGTGGCGCCGGGACAGGCCGCGCGACTCGCCCGTCGGCTTCATGAGGGCACTCCACAGCCGCTGCATGACGTCCTGAAAGCTGTGTGGAGTCTGCAGAGGGAGTGGCGAGATGAGATCAAGATACAAGTTGAGTCCTTCCACACATCAGACAGAGAGATCACATGCCTTGTGCACACCCTCCGAATAGCTCCATGGCTGGCCTTCGCCCCTGGAGGAGGAGAAATGCCACGTCCTGGTGATAGTAGAGCGAGGGGAGGGGTGTTGTATTGGCGTGATGTGTTAGGGTACTATAGTGTCAATGGCGAGCAAACTACATACGCAGCGTTGGTGCCTGCACGACCACATTGTAGGGTTAGTGAGGCAGGCAGAGAGCAGGAGTGCAGGCTAGCGAACACACATACCAACGTAGCTGATCACAGTACAGTCGTAGGTGTCGCTTCTGCATGTGCCACCTGTTAAAACACAGGAAAGAGTGTGAGCAAGAGCAAGGCTTTGGTCAGACAATCCATTGGGGTCTAGGACATGGGTCATTAGCCACATACCGTGCTCCTGTTTACCAACGAGCATGCATGTGTCGCTTAGAAACTTTGCTGCCACCTTATCCTGTTGGACGCAGTGTCTGTCTACAAGTGCATGATTTGCGTCAGGGGACACGCACAAAGTCGTTGTGTGAGGAACTCTGTACGTACTGGTGATGGCCGGATGGAACTGCCTGTCGGCAGAGATGATGTGAGTCATCAACACAAGCATGCGCGCCTGCCTCCGCTGCAGTTGGCTTTCAATCCTGGGCTCGTTCTCGCACAGCTCCAGCCACAGTGTGGCTGGCGAATCATCGTCGTACTCGTCCTCTTCTTCATCCTCCTCCTCCTCCTCTTCGTCCTCTCCGCCCATGATTTCCTCCATCGTGATTCCTTTCTCGGCAAGCCTGGCTTCAAGTGCGCGTCGTTCCTCTTCATCGAGCTCCACTGTGTCCTCTTTGCTGTCGCCATCATCTTTGTCTTCGTCCTCTACTCCGTCCTCATCCCCGATCCATCGCTCAATAAGAGCTGTGAAACCGGCTCGGTGCGCCCGAGTCTTGGCCTCGTTGGTCAGGGCTTCGAGCGCCAGGAGGCGCTTTTCGACATCTCCTTCGATCGAAACGCATCTCAAGCTCCCAACAAGCAAACGCCACGACAGCTGCTCATCTGCGACACACACACAGCACGCACGTATTAGCACACTAAGAATGTTCGCACAAACGACAAAGCGGGACTAAACGAACCGGTGGCGATGAAGGCCTCACACCACACGCTCGCATAGTGCTTCGCAAAGGCCTGTTCTACACCGTGCAGTCTGATCCTGTTGTTGGTCGCGAAGAAGGCGTGCACCTTGCGGGCGCCGTGCAGCTGCAGGACATCCCGCATGGCCGCGTAGGTTCCCTCCCCGCGCCTGCACCGGAACAGGCGGCGCCAAACCACCTCGCTGGCGTCGCTGTTGTCCGTCGAGGCGATGAGGCGGTGGAGCCTGCGACTGACGCACGACAGGCGCAGAAGATCAGCGGCCGAGAGGATGTGCTGGCACACAGCCAGCAGAGCGTCATCGTTGAGCACCTCGTCCAGCCCAGCCGGCGCGTGCACCACCACCGAGTCGTTCTATCGTTGGAAAAAAAAGGGGGGGGGGAAGGTGAGCCGGCATACAGGCACCAAAACGGGAGAGCAGCTCTGACACCTGCTTCGTCCTCTTCTTCCTGGCCTTTTTGGATGAGCTCGAGCTGCTCCTCGCCCTCTTCATCTCTTTGAACTTACGGCCTTATATTTTTTTGTTTTCCTGGAAAAAAATGCTGTGAACTTCAAACATTTACGAATCCTTGCCGGCTGGGGTAGGTGCGCTCGTGGTGGGCTTGCCGACGCTGGCGTAGGCGTCGCGGAGGGACGTGACGCTGCACTGAGCGAGGAAGGCTGCGGCTCGCTTGCGTCGCTCCTCGTCCAGGCGTTCCTTGGCGAGCGCGCTCTCGTTGCTGTTGCCGTTGCCGCTCCGCTTTCGCTCGAGCACGCTGGTGTGGGGCGAGGCCTGCGGGTAGAATCGCACTCGGCGCGTCGATCGG
Organism: Acanthamoeba healyi; assembly: GCA_000826305.1. Taxonomy (NCBI): domain Eukaryota; phylum Discosea; order Longamoebia; family Acanthamoebidae; genus Acanthamoeba; species Acanthamoeba healyi. The sequence goes on along the minus strand of CDFA01026133.1, from coordinate 15,651 downwards.
GGCAGCAGCAGGAAGCCGTTGTCGCTGAAGCGGCCCTTCATCTCGGCCGACTCGAGGAACACAAACGGCGCCACGGCTTCGTCGCTTTCGTTTACCACCTCCAGCCTGATCGCATCCTGCTGCACAGGTCTCGTATCCTCTCCGACTTGGCTGTTGTCCTCGTTCTCGTTCTCGTCTTCTTGCTTCTCGTCCTCTCGCTCGTCCTTCTGCTGTGGCGACACATCGTTAATCGGCTTGTGGAGATCGTCGTTGACATCGGCGGGCTCGGCGGCAGATGTGGCCGTTTCGGCGTCTTCGTTGGCCTCCTTGCCCTTGGAAACCTGGCGCAAGGTCTGCGTGGTGGCTGCCTTTGGTTGCTCGAGTCTGACCGTGAGGCGAGCGGGAAGCAGAGAGACCTAGAGCCACACACCAAAGGAACGCACGGTCAGGCGTCAATGCATGCACGGAATGGGCGTGGCGGGCGAGCATGTACGTGTTTGAAGGCCGACAGAAAGTGGACATTCTGGCTCCGCCATTTAGGACGCTGGTCCTCGTTTAGGTCCGATGTGCTGCTAAACGACGAGGACAGAGAGTACATCAGGAAGCACTTGGCACGCTCCTTCTCCTCCTCATACAGCGAGTTCTACACACGCCAATGACTGTCAGTCGTACGTTCAAATGTACAATGACGTGCAAAGGGCGGGCAGTACCGTTTTGAGGAGGTCTTTGACCTTTCGCTTCCAGATGGCCTTGCTGCAGTGAGGCTCAGCTTTGACGCTCTCACGCCACTGGCCGACCAGCTTGCCGTGCCACGTCCACATCTGGATCGAGAGCGTGAGGCTGAGAGGAGATGCCAGGTCGCTTGTGGCCCAAACTTCGACATCTCCATCCGGTGTCTCCAACGACGACACGAGCAGCGGTGCGAAGAAGTGCCGAGCGTAGTACTGCAGCACCTTCCACCGCCCGTCGTACTCGATTGACGACCAACTTGGCCCTGTACAATTAAACAGAGTGTGAGGATGACGTCATCGCACAAAGCTCGTGCCACACAAAGATAGGCAGAACGTATTACCTTGCCAAATGTCGTTGAGTTGCCAGTAGACGACGCCCATGCACGTGGGCTTACACCGCCGCCAGTGTTCGGACGCGGTCTACGGCACGTGAGGGATTCCAAGTGAGTGTGATTGAAGGAACGAGGATTACAAAATACAACACTCAAGCGCACCTTGATCGAGAGAGCCTGAAGTACTTGACTGACGTACACGAAGTACTCGAACGACGTGGGCATCTTGAACTGTCTGCAGATGTGCTCGATGATCGCTACAATTGGACCGAACGCCAGTCAGTGGTGTGCGATTGCTGTGAGTCAACATGGACGTCGTAAGGTACCTTTGTTGCCCATGGCCGGGCTTCTCTGTCTGTATTCCATGGCCGCGCTGGTAACCTGCACGCGACCACGTGTTCAGCTCTCCCGGTCGAGAGTTGGAGAGTGGCAAGAATCGATGGCTCCGTTGGATACGCACGTTAAAGTCCTCATCAGGATCAGCGGTGACTTGGCGCAGGGTGGGCACCGACGGGAACGATTGAAATCCGAACTCGGAACAAAAGCGTGGGCACACTTTGAGATACTCTGAGCACCACAAAAGCCGAGCAGGCCACGACCATCGACATAGTGTGTGTGTGTGTGTGTCACAGTTAGCGGCCTGGACGAGGAGAAGGCAAGAAAGGTACGGTACCAGTAAATGGCTTATTGCTGTGCCACACCGCCCAGTAGTGTGAGTCGCCTCGGCTGTGATCTCCGGCCTAATGTTTCAGCGGACACAATACGGGAAGGCTCACATCTGTCAGATCCTTTCCTCAGATCAGCTTGGCGTTCGCTGGTATGCGCACCTTGCCCCACTTGTGCATGCCGTTGGAGGGAGAAGACGGCCAGAAGGGGATGGTGCCATGCGGATCTTCCAGTGCGTAGGTGGCGTGGACGGTATCATAGTACAATTTGAAGTAGTCACACACGTACAGATCCCTGCGCATTACACGAGCAGTGGCGCAGCGATTTGGTGAGGACTGAGCTCAAAATGCGGGTGTGTGTGTGTGTGTGTGTGGCAAGAGACAAGAACCTGTTGTTACGTGACTCCTCCCAGAAGTCGAGGGCTTCCTCATTTTCGTTGTTGCCATACCAGAGCACAATGCTGCAATGCCGACTCAATCGTCGCTGCGCAACATGCAATATCGCGCTTGTTAGTGCGGCTGTGGTGCGACCACGGCTGATTAGAAGTGCACATAGAGAGATGCTGACTCACCAGCTGATATTGCACTTCCTTCTCCACATTTTGCAAGAAGGCTTTCGTAGTCGGGTAGAGCGAGCACGCAAACATGAAGTCGTGCAGAACCATAAGACCCAACTACACACAAAGGTCACGCAGTATCCTGTCAGTCGGCAGCAAAAAAGGATCAAACGCTGGAGATGAGAACAACGGGAGCTAACCTTGTCACACAGCTCGTAGAAGTAGTGTCGCTCGTACATGCCGCCGCCCCACACGCGGATGCAATTCATGTTGGCAGCTGCCGCGCTCTCCAGCAGTCCCTTTAGCCGGTCATCGGTCACCCTCCCGTCAAAGCAATCCCTACAACAGAACAAATCCATTTGTTGGTTAGTAGGTTTGCATACACGCCGGTGAGTGGTCCACGTCGCGCGAGCTCGAGAAGAGGCAGTAGGTACGGGGGTATCCAGTTGGCTCCCTTGGCAAAGACGGGCGCTCCTGAGAAGATCGCCATGAGGCAATTGATAGCGCTCTGTCAGCGCACGGAAGAGCTCTTATGATGTGTACAAGTCAAAGGTACCGTTGATTTCGAGATAGAACGACTCTCCCGCGTTATCTGGCTTGGTGACAAGACGAGCTTGTCGCAGGCCCAGATCCACGCACAGCCGTCGCTCCTCCGATTCGCCTCTGACCGTGAGCGACAGCTCATAGAGAGGCTGATCACGGTAAGAGCAAGTCAAGTTAGCAAGCTGAGCGCCTTTGTTGATGATTACGGAGGCGCAGCGCCGCATACCTGATCACCATGGCCGCGGGGCCACCAGAGAGCTGGTTTGCTGACCTCCATTTGAAACTTGACCCGGTTCTCTCCAGCTTCCAACGCACTCTCCTTCAGCAACACTGCGAGGGGCACGATAAGTTCATCGCTCAAGCGGTCATTCGCCACATAGAGGGTGTCTATACTAATAGGTACTGAGGACAAGCTGGCGAATTCATCTTTGAGCTTGAGTTCCAGGGAGAAGACAGCGTTCATCTTGTTCACCGCGGTCAACTGTGCAACCACAGTTCATCAGAGAACGGCCGTTGAGCGTAGTCGCAGCGTAACACCAGGACAGAATGGGGCACGTACCAAAAGGGAGAGGTGTAGTGTAACAAAGTTCTTCTTGAGGTTGTGCACTTGGTGGCAGGTGAGCGTGCTGATCTCCGAGAACTCGGAGAAGGACACGAGCCGGATCGGACGCAGTATACCGCAAGGAACGAAACACGGTCCCCAGTCCCAGCCAAAGTCGCACCCTCTCTGCGTTGGCGAATAGGAGCAAGCGCTTAGCGTCAATGCAACCGTCACGAAGTAGTCACAAAGGCCTTTGTGGTGGACGTTGCATGCGTACCTTTCGAATCCACCCTCTGTTCTTCTCGCCGTTGGTATACTCCATCTGTGGAGGATTTGTTAGCATGAAGCGCACGGGTGTGTTGGGTTTTACCACGTCATTTGCTGCTCACGTACGGAAGGCACGGAGTAGGGCGAGGCGCTGGCCTGCTCTTGACAATAGTCCACCGCTGATGAGAACTCGATCTCGATTTCGTTGTCGCCCTCGACTAAGATTGGCTTGGCTCGCGTTTGTACTGATGAAGATGAGCCCGTGCCGCGCTCGCCGCTGACAGGCACGGCGGAGCCCGAGCCGGACATGGTGGTAACTGGGATCGCGGCGGTTGACTGCGAGTTGCTGCCGCTGTGTGTCGATCGCTGATGCAGCGTGAACACGTACTGCCTAAACATATTCTCAGTCGTGCCCACCTCGCGTCCATTCACCTTCACCTTGGCTGTACACGAGTGCACCACACGCAACGCAACACACAGTGAGTGCGCGCATGTGATACGACGCGCGTAGCGACAGGAGTTACCCAGTGTATCGAGTCCCTCACAGACGAGCTGGATCCTGGACCGTGTCTTGAGGAAGTCCGGAGGGATGACAAATGTGCGAGAGAAGACCCACCGACCGTGCACCATCCATCGATAGTCCTCCTCACGACGTTCGGCGTACAGGTCTCCCACCACGCCCGCTTGCATGAGCCCTGTTTATGTGACGCCACAGCCACCCGTGAGCACACACGCCACAGCCACAGGCACGCAGAACAATAAAAATATATTTATCGGCAAAGGCGGATTTATTTATTATTTATTTATTTATTTATTATATTATTGTTTTTGAGTTAATAATGGAAAATAGAATGAGATCTGAGATGGCAGAACTCAGAGGGAGAAGGCAGCGCCCGGTGGTCCTGCACGTACCTGTGTGGACGTCGCACGGTGCTCGAATCTTTACGCCCTCGTGGAGTTTGGCCAGGAGATCTGGGGATGGCGCAGGGTGCGTGCTGAGGTACTGCTGCTTGAGCTGCTGTTCGCGCTTCTCGCCGGCCAGCTGTTGTGGCATATACCGCAGCGTCCACTCTCCGGCCAAGTCCATCGTCCCATCGACCTCCATTGTTGTTTCCATAGCGCGGCCGCTTGAGTCTCGACCTAATCTTCAGATTTTTGAAACTGCACTCTTCTCCTCCTCTTCTTTGAATGCGCGAGATGAGTTCGAGGAGCCTGAACTGAGCCGCGGCGCGCAGGACAACCCGGCCTGGTGCAGCAAGCTACGCGTGTCCCGCTCACGCTCGCGCTTTGGCGCTTGCGGGAAGCGAACACCGCAGCGCCAAAGCTGCACGAATGGCGCCCTTTTTAGTTTCACTTATTTTCCCAAAATATTCTTTACCATTTCCTTTGGCTCTTCTGCTCGCATGTCCTGCATTCCTCCCCATAAATATAATATTCCTCCCCATAAAATATTATATTTGTGTTTGGGATTGTACGTCTCGGGTTGAGCGCAATGGAGCCTCACTCGATGGGGATGACAATCACTTGGCTGGCTGGTGCAACGAAGGAGGATGAGGAAGAAGAGGTATAGGATGCCAGCACATCGTCGCGTATCTTCTCCTTGCCTAGACCCTCTACTTCGGCCTCTTCGTTGTCGTCCAGCGAGCGTGGCGAGGCCATCATCGTGACGACGCCGCGGTCTTGTAACTGCTGTGCAGCTGCAACACTAGATCTGACTTGGCCATCGTCCATGATACGGTTCCAGTCAATGTCAAGCGTCGTCCGCTTGCCGTAGTGATCAGTGTACTCGAATACACCCTCGTTCACGATCCTGATGTGTGCACGGTTTACCACCGGCTTGCGCCCGTTGATCCTCTTCGGCATCAGGACGTGATCGATGTCGCACAGCTTCACCTCTGCGTGTGGCACAAAGCGTAAGATGGCGTCAGGTTGAAGCTCTGACACACTCCCGTTCAACAAGCATGGACGTACCAGTGGGAAAGAGCGTGCGGTATCCCTTCATCTCGATGGCAGAGCCTGATGACACACGCATGTGGTTGAGTGGTGTGCGCGTGGCCAGCAAGAACCTAGCACGAGCGTGCCGTACCTGGAATCAGCTTTTCCACGAGGCCGCCCTGGCCATCGGGCAGTCCAGTGAGCTGTTCGACCAGATCGACGATGCGCATCACGTTCAAGTCGGTCACTTCGGCAGGTTGCTCGCTGTTCTTCTTGTGCTTTCCCACCATTACCTGACGCGACAGCTCTTGCTTGAGAGCCACCTCTACCATCGACTCCTGTATGTGCGTGTGTCGCCCGTCAGTGTGATCCCAACAGCCGCAACATACAACTGGCAGATGTACCAGGTCGTCGCTGGGCTCTGTCTCTTTCTTGGTCACGAGTGTCCGGAGGAGACCGATCAACGCGAAGATGTCCATTTGCCAGGGGACGTCGTCCCTCGAAGCATTGTGCGAGCCATCGGCTCGCTCAAGGTCCTGCCCCTGCTTGGTGGTGCCTTTGACATGCAGGCGCTCCCACGCCCGAGCGCCCTCATCATACCAGAGGTCCTGGATCTGCATGACGATCTCCCTGTTACGCTCGCGCGCCTGGCCTTCGGGCGTCTTGTCGTAGAAGAAGTTACGCATTCCGTACTCGTCGAAGATTGCCTTCATGACGGCCCACTCGTCGTTCATCTGCAGCTTGCCTGTCTTCGGATCAGGTCTGTGGTGGCGACATCACGCACAGAGTAAGCGGCGGAGTGGTCGACTGAGGTTGACAAGTGAGTCCACGTACCGCGAGGACACGGGGCCGAGGTTGTAGTCGCCCATGAGCATCGAGGCGACGATGATGTCCTCATCGTGCAGGTACTTCCGGTTGTAGTACTGCATGAACTCCATGATGGCACGGAACTGGTAGGTGTGAATGCGCATGTAGTGACCCGCCTGAGCGTGGGTCGTGAAGAGGGTCAGCTTGCACTTGCGGCCGGCGATCTCTCCCAGCACGACTACATCATCACACAAACATTGTCACAAAGCCAAGGACCGTCGGTCAGTCATTCATGTACTCCGTAGCAACTGATTGAAAGAGATTGCTAACCTGTGCAGCCGAGCACACCCTGTTGACAATCAACGTGTGTATACGCGAGAAGATAGCGTCAGTATGATATGACCAAGCTGCTTAGTTGATGACACTGGTGGGAGAGAGGGGGAGTGGTCACCTTGCCGGCCAAGATGTCGTCGCGCGAGGCGATCGAGAATCGAATGAACTCGGGGTCGATGACCGGATAGCGCGAGGCCACGAAAAGCCCGCTGTTGAGACGGTACGGCTTGGGGTCCACGTCGCACAAC